>JARHVA010004766.1:1295000-1440607 GCA_037957365.1 Torreya grandis | reverse complement strand
TTTGCATTTTATGACCATCAAAACCTATATGAAAACATTGAAACATAAAAATACAATTATATTTAGGATTGTAACAACTCTCAACCAAAATAAATTTTTAATTAATTATAAGTTCATATGGGTCATAAAATAATTATAAAATCAGTTTTCCAAACTACCCCTATGGTGAAAGATATGATCATTTGATTAGGTTGCTCAAGTGGGTGTCTTAGCCTGTTGAGTTCAGATTTGCTCTAAAAGACCAATTTTTCAATTACATTTTATTTATCTACTTTTATTACCTCATTTATTACTTTTAAATTCTAATTCTACATTATGTATGTTTCATCATTTCTTTGTAGGGGTTATAAGTGTTTTTTGGTGGCACATGCCTTATAGGCCTAAAAATGGTTTTTAGGACTAATTGGCCAAATCTAAATATTGGAGTTATTGAGACACACATAGGAATATATGGGGATAAAAAAACCTTATTTTAATTATTTTTTCATCCCTATGACCTCTCTTTTCTTCCCAAACCTCATTTTGCCTTAAATGCCTCTTAAGACTCGCTATGGGGATGACTCTTACTTGTGTGTCTAAATTGAATTGTGGTGAGATTAATTTAATAACATGAGATTATAATATTAATTATATGTTTAGGTGACTCTCTCACTCTCCCTTTATTTCTAAAAATATACTTGATCTCTTAAAACACTCTCAAAACACCTTAAAACACCTTAAAAAGCTTAACTGCTCCAATTTGACTGTGAATAGACATGTAGGGAACTATGTAAAAATAGTGAGTAATTAAATTCATAATATGAAACAAAAACTATTTTTTATGGTTATATTAGGTCATTATTACTTACTAAACCAAATTTCTTTATTGGATGATACATATTTTGGCCTGTAGGATCTTTTTACTAAAAGTTAGTTTGAGATGCCTGTTTGGTCTAGTTTCAAGACTGAGTTTTCTTATTTTATACCTTGATTTATTATAACATGATTAATATTTTTTTAAATATATCATTAATACCTCCCTTTCAATTATTTCATCCTCTATTACTCAGCTTACAACCTCATGCCACCTATTTATGACCTTACTCCTTCAAGAACATTCATTGTAGCTATGTGACCTTACTGCTTTAGGTGATGTTCATGAGGTTTATATGTCTCTAGTATGTATTTAACCATGATTTTGTGTTTTTATTAATCTTTATAACAATTTAAAAACCTATACCTATCTCCTTCTACCCATTTGACCCTACTTGATAATGTTTTCAGGCTCTTTCACAGTCAAGATTTGTACAACTATACTATCACCTTCAAATTCATGCTTGGAATTGTCTTAGTGGATTTATAAAGGTTTTGGAGATGTCATTTTATAAATTTAATTTTTTTAATATGGTTCCTTCATATCGTATACTATTTTTTCACTCTCTTTGTGAAAACGTTCTGAAATAAGCCTGCATCCTTCTTATTTGTAGGTGTTGATTTTAAAGATTTTTGACCCTTTCTTCCATATGTTTTTAGTCCCTATGACTTGAATCAAATCATAATTAAATTTAAAATTATTCTTCAAATATTTATTTAGTAATCATATTTATTTTTTAAATCATAACATGGTCTTTAACTATGAACATGACTCTTAATTTACATATCCAAAGAAAAACTTATTGTAGGTGTATGTATGAACTATGACAAACATGAGGATTTAAAGTGTTTGAGAAAGGTGAAAATAGTTTTAAATAGGTAATAAAATTTTCAAATTATCTAATGACAATCTCAATATCCTCCTTGAGATTCTATACCCTTAGAGACTCCATTAATCATGAGTCACGCATTTGACTATAGATGTTCATTCTTCACTATCTTTAAGTTGGCTATAAGTCTCTTTTCCTTGTGCCTCTCAAGACATTCCAATAATTTGAACATGTATCCCTCTTAATATATGTGTTGAGTTAATTCATCTCAATAGATCATGTATATGATGGTCTAAACAATCTCCACAAACCTAGAAGAGTCTTAAAACTACCAAGTAGGCTTGACTTGAATTAACATAGGCATGTAGGTATGGGTTTGAACATTGATTGTAATCATAAGAGTGTCTCTTAATATTTTATGACATGAAATGATGTCTCATTTAGATTAATAATCCTTATTTTATTTCTCATCTTCACCACATACTCATGTCATGACCAAAACTTTACAAATATCATACACTTTCTCAACTATAGGATGATTGTGTATATCTCACTTGTAAAGACAAGGTGTGAACTAAACCATAAGGAAGGTTTAAAACATGATTTGATAATTGTCTCTCTGATATTCATGCTCGATGTGATAATTTATGAATATAACTTTAATAAGACAAATACTTTATATTTCTTGGCTTATGAATATCATACAATTGGTTTCATGATTGCAGGTCAACTTCTTGGTTATAGCTTGCTTCTTTGGTTTGCATATCTCCATATTTAATGATCATGACAACATTCACTTTTTATTTCCCCTCTTTTTTGATGGATGATGGGATGGAGATTAATTTAAGTGGGAATTATGGATGAGAGACGGAAAACCATGAATGTGAAGGGAACATGAAATATAGTGAGAAATGATTGTGTATGATAGTGAACATGGAGATAAACCAAATAACATGAAAGGGAAACCTTACATCTACCTTAAAGTATCCTTCACAAGCATGATCCTATCCTATACTTGATATATCAATTTGGAATCAATTAGAGGAAGATAATAGGTTGAATTTGAAACCTAAGACTATGCTAAGTACCTTAACAAATGCTAAATATCCTCAACATTTGTTAAATAAGGATTTTGAAATGCTTGAGCACACAATATGGGATTTTGATATGAATCTTTTGAGAATCTCTTAGGAAACTTTTTATCATTAAAAACATGCACTCATGGATGCTTTGTGGCATGGGGAAGCTTGGCAGTGGGGTACTAGGCATGAAGGCCTTGCACAGGGTGCAAGAGTCTAAAGCATAAACATAATGTAGGTATTGAAAAATTTATACACATGTGAGTCATCATTGATTCATTACACAAACTTGCACCTTCATCTTGCACTCAAGAATAGATAGGATGCATCTATACTTGCTTCACTTAAAATTCCCAAGTCCTCATAGCTGAGATATGTATCTATAATCCTTAGAAATCCCTATGTCAACCTAGGGGGGCACTTAAAGAGTCAACACTTTTAGTGACCTTTGCAAGAAGCTTGCCTGCTAAGTAAGAATACATTAGCCTTTGAATGATCCATTGGAAATGGAGTCTTGGGAACTTTTGGATTTTGAAATAATTTAGATTCACCTAATAGAACAAACTATTCTAAAGGTGCTTAGAGGAAAATACATAAGCTAAGAAAATACTACGTACAAGATCTTAGAGGAATTAAAACTAATTAAAATAAGGGCACACAAAGCATGATTCTAGGGAAATTAAAAGAATCTAATCTACTTATTTACAAATTATACAAAAGATTAATAGAGATGGAGTTTGAGATGAATCCCATTAATTCAGATAGGTAGCTCTTCTCCATTCATTCTAGTAAGTTGGAAGCTATTAGATGGCTTACAATTGGTGATGTTATATGGACCACTCCATATTGCATCAAAATTAGTGTGCTTACCAATTTTTTCTCTATCTACATCCCATTTGAGCACCAAGTCTCCTAACTAGAACCTTATCTCATTGGCCCTTTTGTCAAAGATGTTGGAAATATTGTCATTGATGTCAAAGGTTTAGCATTATTGGTGATAAAGTCCCCATTGCATTTAATGTTGCTTTTAATAAATATATCTTGGCTAATATGAGTTAATATTTATTTAATATTAACAAATATATTTTTGGTTGCATATGAGACAAAAGAAGGGCCCATGGAGAAGTTGAAGAGCCATGGGATAAAGACAAAAGAAGGATGGGATGCATTTTCCCATGAAGAGTCATCTTGGGGAATACCAAGAGTCACCAAGTGAAGACAAAAGAGTAAAGGCACAATTTCTCATGAAGGGACACATTGAGGAATACGAAGAGTCACCAAAGATAAGGAAAAAAGTGGGAAGGACGTTTTTGATCATGAAGGGTCACCACATGACTTTTCAAATGCTTTGATATGAAGGGTCATCCAAGATTGGTGCCATTTTCCATGAGGATTGAAAGGTCATAAAGGGGGAAGGCCAAAGATCCTTTAGAAAGCTATAAATAAAGGCTTGAGTAGCCATTTGTAATAAGGAAGTGAGAGGTTGATTTGATATTGTAATATCTAGCTTAGAAGAGCAATTGTGAGAGATGAATATGATTTATATTTATTATATCTACCTTAGAAGAGAAAAGGTTAGAGAGAGGAAAGAGATGTTGTACTGATTTATCATTTATTGAGATAGAAACATTGAGAGATAGGTGTGTGGTATACACAAAGGGGTTGGTGTTCCTATGGGTTGGTACTCAATAATTGTTGTTGGGTTGGTGCTCAGCAAAGGGGTTGGTGCTCCTGTGGGTTGGTGCTCAAGAATTGTTGATGAATTGGTGCTCAGCAAAGTGGTTGGTGCTCCTGTGGGTTGGTGCTCATGAATAGGTGTTGGGTTGGTGATCGGTAAAGGGGTTTAAAGCTCCTGTGGGTTGGTGCTCATAAATTGTATCTAAGGTTGGTATTTGGCAAAGGGGTATGGTGCTCTTATGGGTTTATTCTCATGAATATATTTGAGATTGATTCTCCATGCTTCTTCCCACATTGGGTTTCCACGTTATATCTGGTGTCTCTCTCTATCTTGTGTGATGTTTATTGTTTGAGTTTTATTACATATCTTGAATGTTTTATTAAGTGCAATTTTATAAAGGGAAAGTTCTATAAGATATATAATATACTGATTCACCCCCCCCTCTAAGTATATTTCATGCTTAACAATTGGTATCAGAGTAGGTTCCTTCAGAAAGGGTCTAACAGATTGAAGGTAGATCAAATGAAAAGCACAGATGGCCAAGTAGCTAAAGAAGGAGAATCAAGAATTGAAATTTGTGGTTGAAGCTCTTAAAGAAGAGGTGTGTATCTTGGATTCTAATTTGGCTATAGAAGTAAAAGAAAATAAGATATTTATTCAGGATTTTAAGAATTAGTTAGAGGTTGCAACTTCAATTTTAACATCAAAAGAAGAAGAGTGTAATCAATTGAAGGTTGAGTTAGATTATTTAAAGGATAATCATGAGAAGCTTTTAATCAAGGTTGAGAAAGATCATGAAATATTAGTCCAAGGAAAGAGGATGTAGGTTTTGAAGGCAAATCAAAGAAGCCAATCAGGTAGCCCAATGATTTCAAATTTTCAAATTCTTTTCATGGCCATTGTTTTGTTTGTCATCATGTTGGTCATAGGGAAAGAGATTGTATGATGAGAAGTAATCAGTCAAAGGGAGATCTCAGTCACATTTAAGAAAAAGGTATGAGAAATATTGTTTGCTTTTGTTGTCATGAGGTTGGACATATTGCTAGATTATGTCAAAATAAAGTAAAGAGATATTCAAGGTATGTTAAAGGATATAAAGCTTCTAGAAAATATGAGAAAAGACAAATTTAGGTTTGGAGACCTAAAATAATAAAGGTTGATCAAGTTGAGGTTAAGAGAGAAAATGAATTACTTGCTATAGTAGATAAAGAATCAAATAAGAATGATTGTAAAGAATCTCTTGTTACATTTGAGCATGAGCTTTGTCAAGATAAGATAGTTGCAAAAGTTGAGAAAAAGAAGAACATCATAAATGATAAGGTTAGTAAGTTAAAAAGGTTAGACATGCTTAAATGGATTCTAAAAGAAAAACACAAGAAGATCAAGGAAGAAACAAAGGAGATGTGGGAATCTCCTGAGATTTATTTCTAGAACCCTTTTGTGCGGGGGTGTCTCTTCTAGGCTTCAAGGAGACACTTTTAAGAAAATTGAAGCATGGTGGATGCTATTAGGTTTTGGATATTTTTCATGACAAGAAGGTGAGTTAATATATTAATTTGTATATCTTTTGAGGGAATATATTTTTGAAGAAAATTTTGCATCAGTATTATGGTTTGAGGATATTAGAATGATTCTTGCATATGCAGTGTTTCAAATGATTATGGTCATAATAAATTAGAATGTTGAAAAAGAGCTAATAGTTTCAGAGAGAAATAAAAGGATACTCATGTATATTCAATCAAGAAGGATCAAAGTTTCAAATCTCTATTCATTAGGAAGAAGTTTCAGTCGTGTTCATGGCAGAAGAAACAACCTAAAAATTGTATGTTGGTGTAAACAAATTTGCATGTAAGAGATAAAGATTAGCCATGGTTCATTGATAGTGGATGTTCGAGGCATATGACAGGAGATAAGAGTAAAGAATACCAATGGTGGTATAGTGAGATTCAGAGATAAAACCACTGCCAAGATAGCCAGAAAAGGTACTTTATTTTTGGATAATGGTAGAACTAAGACTAAAAATGTTTTATATGTAAAGGGTCTTAAGCATAATCTATTAAGTGTTAGTCAAATTTGTGATCAAGGATACACATTAATGTTTCATGCTAAAGGTTGTGAGATTAGAAGAAAAAATTCAAATGAGTTGATTGTAGATGCTCAAAAGATAGGGAATAATGTATATGTATTGTTAGATATCTTTTCAAAGGCATGATTAAAGGACACATTCAAAGATCAATGAGAGGAGTTGGGAGTAATTTTTATTACTTCCTACCATTGATGTTCAGCATCAAGTGAGGGGGAGCTAAGTGTTAGCTCTAGGTAGGCCCTTTGCCATTGATGTCAAAGGGGGAGAATAATAGGTACAAGTACATGTGTAGAAAATAGGTACAGGGAACAGGTATAGGTTGCTACAGTAAGGGGGAGTTACTATACATTTTTAGATGATGGTATGTGTAGGTGATAAGATGTGGCAATTTTAGGATTGAGGTTTCCATCAATGACAAAGGGGGAGATTGTTGGAAATATTGTCATTGATGTCAAAGGTTTAACATTATTGGTGATAAAGGCCCCATTACATTTAATGTTGTTTGTAATAAATATATCTTGGCTAATATGAGTTAATATTTATTTAATATTAATGAATATATTTTTGGTTGCATATGAGACAAACGAAGGGCCCATAGAGAAGTCGAAGAGCCATAAGATAAAGACAAAAGAAGGATGGGATGCATTTTCCCATGAAGAGTCATCTTGGGGAATACCAAGAGTCACCAAGCGAAGACAAAAGAGTAAAGACATAATTTCTCATGAAGGGGCACTTTGAGGAATATGAAGAGTCACCAAAGATAAGGACAAAAGTGGGAAGGACGTTTTTGGTCATGAAGGGTCACCACATGAATTTTCAAATGCTTGGATATGAAGGGTCATCCAAGATTGGCACCATTTTCCATGAGGATTGAAAGGTCACAAAGGGGGAAGGCCAGAGGTCATTTGGAAATCTATAAATAAAGGCTTGAGTAGCCATTTGTAATAAGGAAGTGAGAGGTTGATTTGATATTGTAATATCTAGCTTAGAAGAGCAATTGTGAGAGATGAATATGATTTGTATTTGTTATATCTAGCTTAGAAGAGAAAAGGTGAGAGAGAGAAAAGAGATGTTGTATTGATCTATCATTTGTTGAGATAGCAACATTGAGAGATAGGTGTGTGGTATACACAAAGGGGTTAGTGCTCTTGTGGGTTGGTGCTAATGAATTGTTACTGGGTTGGTGCTTAACAAAGGGGTTAGTGTTCCTATGGGTTGGTGCTCATGAATTGTTTCTAGGTTGGTGCTCGGCAAAGAGGTTGATGCTCCTGTGGGTTGGTGCTCATGAATAGGTGCTGGGTTGGTGCTTGGCAAAGGGGTTTGAAGCTCTTGTGGGTTGGTGCTCATGAATTGTAACTGAGGTTGGTACTAAGCAAAGGGTTATGTTGCTCCTATGGGTTTGTTCTCATGAATATATTTGAGATTGATTCTCCATGGTTTTTCCCACATTGGGTTTCCACGTTATATCTAGTGTCTCTCTCTATCTTGTGTGATGTTTATTGTTTGAGTTTTATTGCATATCTTGAATGTTTGATTTAGTGGAATTTGATAAAGGGAAAGTTTTATAAGATATATAATATACTGATTCACCCCCCCTCTCAATCTATTATGTGCTTATAAAAATACCCTCTTGGTCTATGCCTATTGGAGTTCCATGGTGTGCATAGCTTGTACTCTAGTTTCTTCAAGATTTAGTATATCCACCATTCTTATTTCAAGGGGGTCACTCTCAATTAGCTCCAACTAATTTGTGAGTTCTAAGGAAGGAAATTATAGTGATGTTGGTATCCTAGCTTCCCTTCCATATAATAGCATGAATGGTGATTTTCCTAACACTTTCTTGGGCATGATCTGATCAACGCAAAGAGTAGTTTTGAGCTTAGTCTGCCAAGCTCATTGGTTATCCTCTAGATTCCTTTTTATGAAATGAATCAATTTATTATTCATGGAATTGACTAGACAATTACCTTGAGGGTAATAGTTTGATGAGGTGTTTAAGCAGATGTTGTGTTTGACATCACATTCATTGATCTTGGTCCCAAGGAAAGCTAGTGCATTTATATATATAATGGTGGATAAAACACGAAATATTGTTACAATTCCCTTGTAAAAGTTCAATATGGATGTCTCATTATCCTCCTTAAGTGAAACTACTTTTGTCCACCCTATGAAATAATTAGTAGTTTTGAGAACCCATGTTTTCCCGTTACTTGACAATGGATTAATCATGACTATAAAATCTAGGCCTTGCTACACAAAGGGTTAGTTGGATTGAATTGGGTGTAGTGGTAAGGATATGAGCCTTTATTTTCCTATAAACAAGGCACCCTTCTTATAATTTCACACATACGCATGCAAATATTTGAATAGAGTTTTCTAATAATAGCTAGCTCACATGATCTTCATGGTAGTGGTATTAGGTGAATAATGGCCTCCTGCAAAGTGGTACTAGAATTTTTGAAGAATATTGCTTGTTTGCTCCACTTTAACACACCTTAAGAGGACACCATTGAGATCCTTCTAGAAAAGTACACCATTTATGAGTATATAAGGAATGGACTATAGTCTAAAATACCTTCACTTTCCCTTATCAAGGCCATTGGGATATATGTTGTGATAAAGGAAAGATATCATATATTGCACCCAGTTGGTCATGGCCTCCTCACCTATCCACTCTTCTTCATAGGACATTAATATTACATCATCCTTTGGTCTTTCTATTTTTTCTAACTACTCATATATTCCCTTTCCTCACACCAACTTGGTGACCTAGATGTCTACATCATACTCCATCACTTTTGTGATCCATCCAACTCTTTTCTCATTGATGTCCCTACTAAGAAAGAACTGCTTGATACTTGTGTACATGACCATGAGATAGATCTAATTGTTAGAGAGTATATGCCTAAATTTATTCATTTCTCTTATAACTATGAGTGTGTGATTTTCTACAATGATATAATGCAACTCATAATACTTTATCACCTAGCTGAAGAATGTAGTTGGCTTCTCTAGTTTCTCTTTGTTTTGTTTGCTACATGAGGATGGTTGAGATGCCATCATCTCCAACAAATTAATAAAGGATAAAAAACTTGCTATAATATTGGCTGATCAAAGTGGGTTCTTGCATGATGTTTCACTTCATGGCCTAAAAACTTTCCTTTCCTCTATACATCTAACGAAATGCAATGCTATTTTTTAACATCATAATTAAAGGCTTGAACAAGATGGAAAAGCTAGGCACACACCTTCTCACAAAGTTTATTATCCATAAGAAGCTCTAGAGACTTTTATGATGGCTTGTAAGAGGGAGGGATGAGATATCCTTGACTTGATTTAGATCAATCATGAGTCCTTATATTGAAATAATGTGCCCGAGGAGGGCACCTTCATGAACCACAAAGATGCATTTATTAGGGTTTAGAGATATCCTAAACTCATGACACTTTTAAAAGACTTACTTTAGGTGACCCAAGTGATCCTCTGCATGGTTAGATAAAAAAGTTATGTCATTAAGGTAAACCAATATTATCTTATTAATGATATCCTTGAATGCCATATCCATGGATCTTTATAAGGTTATGCCTACATTTATTAAACTAAATGACATGTGCTAGTATGAAAAGTGTCCCTACTTAGTGGTGAATGTAGTTTTGTAATGGATAGCCTTGGTAACTAGCCCATAATGAGAATCTCTTTGCTCCCATGATCATTTAAAATATCTACTCAATTGATGGGAGAGGATAGTGATCTTTAAGGGAATACTTGTTTAGGTTCCTGAAGTTCATGCAAAAATGAATCTCCCCATTTTTATTATGTATCAAGACTAAGTTAGTGACCCTTGAGGAATGTTTTATTGACATTATTATACTAGCCTCAATGATCTTGGAGAGCTCCTTTGTGCATCAATGGCTCCAACTTCTGATTGATGAGCCTATGTTTTTGGTGCACAGGTTATGTGCCAGGATATAAATCAATTGTATGATATGCTAATCTTGGGTCAAATCCAATTAGATCCTTATATATCCATGTGAATATATAATCATATCTCCTATTAATTTGAACAAATCTTATAATTTCTAGTGTGGAATAAACCTTACCAACTTTAAGAGTTTTACCCTCTAAAATGACTATAGACATAGAGATTTATTCCTTGTCTATTATATTTCACCTTTCTCTTTTGAATTGGTCATTAGAGTCAAATATAATTTCTAAGGTGACTAAACCCCTTGGTAATTTATTATTTTTAATTAGATGACTTGATTTTCATAGTGGGATCATAGATATGCCTAGTTTAGAGTGAAATAATATGCCCCATACTATAAGAAGTTGATGATTTGCTCATCACTTTTAAACACTTAATAATTTTATATGTTGTTAGGAACTGATGGTCTAACCATGATGTTGATGAGTTGTTCAAACTTCTTCATAAGGTCATGTAAGATGTCATATTGTACACCTATAGTCTTGAGCCTATTTGCACCAACATTTTATGCTCTAAGTAAGGAAATAATGTTGAATGCATCAAAGCCTTATATAAGATCCCATAATTTATGTTTAGAATATTTCATCAAGCCACTCTTAGTCATGATCTAAGATCTAAGTTTGTTGATAACTATCTCATTATCACCTAATCCTTGTAGCACTTTGATTCCTTTCTTTTATACAAGTTGAAGGCCTTGGATTATGACCTCATATTTAGTATCATTGTATGTGCATACAAACTAAAGTCTAAAGGCACAGAAGTATTTTTATTTATGGGGTGACACCAACATGACACCAATTAATACACCATTATTACTTTAGAAGCCATTAAAGTACAACTACTATGTAACTTTAGGGTCCTCACACACCTTCATAAGCTCAAGCAACATAAAATTCTCTTTCATGGTGTAATATGTGACCAATCTTATTTCTATTTTGTCATATGGGTCTCACCCAAAGAGTTCACATACATATTCATCTATAAAATTATCTAGGGGTTCTTCCAATATTATCATGGCCTCATGAATAATAAGATCCTCTTGCTTGAACATCATACCATTCTGCTTAACTAGCCTAGAAGAGTATGGCTTGACATGGCTTTTAACTATAGGTTCTTCCCTGATAGTAACTTTGGTCCCATAACCAGTTCTCAATAACATTTGTGACCAATTTAAAGATAGATATTTTGTCACATTTTTATGAAGTCTAGAAAGAGATAGATGGAAAAGTAAAGGGGTAAGTTAATGACTGTGATATTTTTCATAATGCAAATGCTTGGGAGGGCATGTAGTGTCACATTTAAATAATTGATTATACCTATATATTTCACTATCATGTCAACAATCTAGACTAATCCATTAGAAATAGGGGTGTATTCAATTCCAAACCTATCCGTGATCTTTTTTTGCATCACCAAGATACTTGCACCCAAGTTGATCATATAGTTGTGGACCAGGTGTTGGCCTAGGATTAAGGAGATGTAGAACGGGGGTGGCGTATTGTTATTATGCACCTAGTCTTCTTATTTTGGTTATTATAAGTTCATATAAGTGGTAGGTAGTGGATTAAGGTCTTAAAACTCTTAGAAGCCTTTTATCATGTCTTGGAGCAAGTTTTGTTGAGATATAATAGTAAGTGCATCCCACATTGTGACATTGAGGCTCATCTTCTTCATCTATTCCACTATGTTTGTGGCCTTAGAATAGTGGCCTCTCCTATTTTTGGTACACTAGTTTGAGGTTTTCCCTCATTCTATAAGACCTTTTTTGGGTGTAAAGGTTGTGTGGGCACCTTGGTTTGTGCAACTACATGATTTATTTGGGGTGCTAAAAGCAAAGGCACTAAGGCTGGTGTAGTTAATTATGGATCTTTCCTTTTGAATCTTGTGTTAAAAGTGACTAGAGTACTCCCTCTACTAGGTGTGCTACTTTAATTCACATAGCTAAAATCCTCCTCTAACCAATTAATGAAAATAGACACATCCTATAGTTGAGTTGGTGCTTGGATCCCTTCCTCTTATATGGCTACACTACTTTTTTATTCTTATAACAAGGGTATGATTTACACTATGAGCACTTGTTTCAAGATTCCATTTATACAAGTGGTCTAATTATGTAGCTTATTGCATGGGAAGCACCACTTGGAATCTTATGCTAGATTATTCTATACCAAAATAAGGGCTTTGGAGGTGTTAAAAACCTTATTCTTTTGCACATAAGGCACTCTATTATAGGTGATATGATTTTGGTGTTGTGTATCACCTTAAAATGGAGTTTTATTTGCTTGTTTTTATTGAGGTAAAGTTTGATAGTGTCTAGGATACTATGCTTAATGCCTTTTGAGGGTAACTAGTTCATTCCCAAAACTTTGAAATAGTGTTTTTACCTCATGCAACTCATAGGAAAGGTGGCAGATGAAGTAGGTGGGCTCACTATGGTAGGAATAGGCACTAGCATAGCTTGTATAGCTACTAGATTAAGGAGAGGCTCTACAAATATACACATGGGGGGTCTAGGTGAAATCTTTCCTACTTGAATCAAATAATTCTCTGCATGCATATCTACTTCATAGGCATCAAGGATAACCATGCTTCCCATGGACTGAATCATCATTGCTATGTCACTATTAAGATCTTTCATAAAATATATAAATATGGTGTTAGGAGATGGATTACATAAATCTAGGATTCTATCCCAAACCCTTTAAAATCTAAACTTGAAATTTACCATCATCTCATTTGGTGCTTGCTTTCTAGTCATGAGTGGCTCTATCAGGGACAAGTGTTCACTTCAATCTTTGAACTATTTACATATCTCTTCATCGAGTTCATCCCAACTATGAATAGAATTTGGTCTCAACACTTAGTACCATTGGAGAGCTTTTACCTTTGAATGAGGAGGTGAGTAGCCTAATCATAACATAATTTTCAATGACATGGTGTACTAAGTATATGTTCATAATGTCTTAGATATGATCCACTAAGGAAGTCTAATTCTCACCTATGAAATAAGACAAAATTTGAAGGGATGTGACTAGGATATAATCATATTACATGAGATATAATGGACTACCTCCATTAAAGGGAATAAAAACTTGATTCCTTGGAAAAACCATGAATGGAATAGGGAATATACATCACCTTCTTGTGTAAGACCTTATAAATAGAGGTGTATTCTATGATTTAGGAGGTGACTAGCTTACATTACAACTCCTAATAGGGGATAAGGATATTCTAACTCTCCTTCTCTTTGAGTGTGATATAAACCCACTTAAATGGAAATAAATTCTTCTTTTGGATAATATTTTTCTTCTTAACATGTAGGTAAGGGGCTGATCTTTGTGAAACAAAGATGTTTGGAGTTGTTATGTGCTCTCACTAAGTGTCTTCTACACTTATTATATAAAGATAGAACCAATTATTTATATTTTGTTCAAATTGTCCTACCTATTATGCCATAAACTATTTTCATTCAAAATGTGCACCAATGGATGCTTTTTAGTGTATGGAATCTTGGCAATGGGGCACTAGGTGTGAAGGCCTTGCACAAGGTGCAAGCGTCTAAAGTGTTGGGAGTGGAAGTATTATCATGTAGTTATACACACAAGCATCAGTTATCTAATTGAAATGATGGGAACATATTAATGTGTGGGATGATTTCAATCCTTGGCATGAGCCTCTAGAGTAGGCTAGATTCCTTTTATTCTAAACTAGTGCAGAGCTTGCATACATTTTTATTTATTTTGTCCTTAAACAAAGGATCACCTTTATAGTCTAGGCTAATGAAACCACTAATCATAAAAAAATACTATATCATAATATTTTTTAGATAATAAAATATATTTATCTTGATCATAAGAGTCTCAAATAACTCTCACTAACCTCTTTACACTATTTTCAACACCTTACGTTACTCTCATGCAACTCTACCCACTCAACTAGCCTTCCTTGTAGCCCTTTCTACCCAAAAATAGAATTGTATGGAAAAATTAGAAGTATAATTTACCTTTAAAGTTTATTTTCTCCTTTTTTATACTATGACACACATGTGTATCAATTTTCATGACCTAACTCACTCCCTAGGTCCACTTTCTCTCTTGTAGACTTTTAAATTAGGCCTCTTTTAGCCCTTTCCCAATTTAATTTGATATAAATCATTAATACATGGTCCATAAAGGTCTTAAAGTGACTTATTAACTTAGATAACCTGAAAAAATATAGGATTACAAATTTTGGATATTTTGCAATGGTTAGTTTACTCAGAATGATCAAAACCCTAATCTAAGGCTTACCAAACATTGTCATAAGCTAATAGTGTAAATAAATGGATATCTTGAACAAGAAATGGTTTCAAGTCAAAAAAAAAAATTTGTTATGTCTTAATAGGCATAATACAAATTTTGGTCTCATAATTCTTAGATCAAACTCTAACAAGAAAACTTGGTTTGTTTTGATTGTGTTTTATAGATAGTAAAGAAGATAAGTAGGGTTTCTTGATCTTTTTTAATGCTTAAAGTATTAAAAAATTATATTATGTTCTTAAAACCTTAAATTAATATTCTAATATCCTTTAAAACACCTTTTAGTCACAACAATATTCAATATCAAAAGAAATATAGAGTACAAACTTAGTTTTTATGTACACTGTAGGTTCCAATGGGAAATATCAATTCCCAACCTAGGCTTGACAACTTTAGATCAATTTTATTCTACCAAAATATTGTCTCAAACCACTCATAAGTGTATTAAACTCAATTTCTCCATATAATTCATATTTTAAAAGATCAAATGCTTAAGTTATTCTTGAATAACCTATATATGTGCTTACTTTATTAAAAGATTTGATATACTCTACAAAAGTGATAGTTTATCAACTTAGTTAATGTTTATTAAATCCAAATAGATAATTCAATGTGATCATAATAATATAAACCAATATTAAACAAATATACTTACCATCTCATGATTCAAACACACCACAAACAATATTCTCAGTCATACAAATTCCATGCACACATAATTCCAATATCACCATTCTTATTTATTCATAAATTTTTCCTATTTGCATATCAATTATATACCACATTAAAATTTAATTCAATATTAAAATACCATAAATATATCCCAAAAACTCTAACCAAGAATCATAACTGATTCTTGGATCTTTCCCACATAGAGGTCATTATGATTACATTGCATATTTTTTATTTTACATAGAATGATGACCTTGAAAATATAATAAATAACACATTAAGGACACTTTCATAGTCTTAATATCTCTTATGCATGTTCCTACACCTTTAAACCTTCACAAAATACATGCAAATACTTTTATAAGGCCTGAAAATTAAACTTTTCAAATAGAGGCATTTTGGAGGGAAAATCCATAATTCAAATTTAATGCAACTTTGATCAACCTAAATCAATCCTAAAGACATATTAGGACTTAAATAACTTATTAAACACATAAAATACTAATTAAATACAAAATTTAGTTCAATTTTGGGGTTCATATTGGATGCCCTTGCATCATACTACCAAGCTGATAATTTTTGCCATAAGTGTCAACTTGGTGTATCTTCCTCTTTAGTTACATTATACCTCCTAACAAAAGGTTCATATTGTTACTTGCCTCTCATAGAATTGAACAAGTTCTTGGGCCCAAAAATTAGGCCTCCTTTACTTCTTATTCTTCGATCGTGTACCTACACATGCAACAAAATTGTTAGGGAAAACACAGTTGTTGTCTTCTATTGCTTGATTTGAATGTGCATTCCATAATTACACTCCTTCAAATTGATCCATCACCACCTTTTTTCCATAATAAAATACTAATAAAATTTTATCTTCTTTATTATTCATCCATTCTTCTTGCTTAATACACTTCACCTCATACATATCAAATATTTGGTCCTTGTATGCCATCAACTTACACAAATTCTTGGTTTGTTGTTGTATATCATCTTCATAACTACCCTTTACCTCCTATATACATAATTATAACATATTATCATCCACATTCTCATTCTCTTGACTTATTCCTATTATATGATTGCACTCATTTGGCTATCCTTCATGGACCTATCTTACAATAATCAATTATTTGCATCTCTTTCCTTTTCAAGACCATATCTCATTAATTTGAGCTTGGATACCATGCCTTATATGAAATCATAATTAGAAATAATTGAAAAATTCTATGATAAACTTGCAAACAACTCACTCACATACTTATTTGAAAAACTCTTACTTGTAAAATTTTCACACTCCTCAACTTAGGCTACCTTAATCTCCTTGCGATGATTGTTTCTTATTTCTACTACACCAACTCATTCTATCTTGTAAGCAACACCTTAGGATAGACACCAACAACTTTATCAGCATTCTATAAAGGTATAGATATGTGATTTTTTCCCTTATGCTCTAAATAATAGGTGTTCTTCACCCCATCATGACTAGTTGAATTCTCAAACTACCAAAGCCTTCCTAATAATGCATGACAAACATCCATGGGGATGATATCACACATGACCTAATCATTATATATACCAATCTAAAAATATACTAAACACTCTTCATCAACAAGCACATGATATCCTTTTTGAAGCCAAGAAAATTTATAAGGTGTAGGGTGTGGTAATATTTTGATGCCAATTTTAATTATCATTTCATTTCAAACTAAAGTTTTTGTGCTTCTTGAATCTATTATCATCTTAAAACATTTACCATGGTACTTACATGTTTTTATAAATAGTGTTTTCCAATGAGCACGTTCTTTCTCCTTTGGTGGCTTCAATAATATCTTCCTCATCAAGAGTGATTTTCCTTCTTTATGAACCTCTATATGTGAAGTTAATCCAACACTTTCTTCATCTATAATTTGTACCACTTGATTTATACTACCATTTATATAAGTTCTTTCTCTTTACTCCTACCCCTATAACCACCTATTGGCTATGTTTGATGCCTTTGTGCACTACTTTCAAATTTCTCATACGCATTCTTTATATTATACTCTCCTCTTCTTATCACTTGTTTACCTCTTATTATTGATCATTGTGTATGTCTTATTTTCAATTTCTCCTCAAATTTAAAGGATTATTAGAAATATTCTTCAACTATTTTCAAAGTCAATATATAGATCTCATCTTGTATGGAAAAGTTAAGGCCATTTAGGTACCTTGATACCTTCTCATCATCCTCTTCCAAGTTCCCTATTCTGATTGTTAACCTATGAAACTCTTTTGTGTATTCCTTCACTTAATTCTCTTTACTTATAAAAATTCTTCAATCTCCTAAACAAGTCTGTGTGGTAGTCCTTGGGCATGAACATTCTGTTCATCTTCATAACCATCCTATCCCATGACTAAATATTTGTCTTACCTCTTCTCCTTCTCTCTTCCTAGATTCCATCCCACCACAAATAATTATGTCCTCTCAATCTTTTGATTGAAAATTTAACTTTATTGGTGTCATCCACCTCCTCATACTCAAAATACTTGTCCATGGCTGCTATCCAATCCACCAACTCATCCACATTAATATTGCCTTTGTACATTGGCACATCAAGCTTTGGTTTTGATCCCATATTCATCATGGATTTGATTAATCTTTCTTCAATGTTATCCTCTCTTTATTCTTCCTCTTATGCTTTAGGAGATTCCTCTTTTCTATCACTATCAACTTCAACTATGACCCTCCTTTGGGTTATCTACATATCTACCATTCTTTCATTTATATTCCTCATCTCTATGACTAAATTTACCATATTCTGATACATTCTTTGAGCTATAGTAGGTTTTCTTTGTCATGATACCATTTTATCCTATTATCCTTATCCTCTAACCATCCTTATTCTCTAATACCAAATGATGAAAAGCTTTCACAAGTTTTCTTTATTTTGTCCTTCAACAAAGGATCACCTTTCTAGTCCAGGCTTATGAGCCCACCCATCATACCAAAATACTAGATCATAGGATTGTTTATAGAATAAAAAATATTTATCTTGATTATAAGAGTCTCAAATAAATCTTACTAACCTATTTACACTATTTTCAACATCTTACCTTACACTCATTGAACTCTGCCCATTCAACTAGCCTTCCTTATAGCCTTTTTCGCCTACAAGAAGACTTGTATGGAAAAAGTACAAATAGTGCTGAACTTAAAAGGTTATGTTTTTTTTTTCTATGACACACCTGTATATCAATTTTCATGACCTAGATCGCTCCCTAGCTCCACTTCTCTCTTGTAGCATTTCAAATTAGGCCTCTTTTAGCCCTTTCCCAATTCCATTTGCTAGAAATATGTACTACATGGTTTTTACAGGTTTGAAAGTGACTTATTCACTTTGAGAACATGAAAAAAATATAATATTACAATTTTTTTATATTTTTCAATGGTTAGTTTACTCAAAATGATCAAAACCCTAATCTAGGGCTTACCAAACCCTATCACAAGTTGAGAGTGTAAATAAATGCATATCTTGAACAAGAAATGGTTTGAAGTCAAAAAAATTGTTTTATTAAGTCTATAAAATAATAATACAACCTTTTCATTCAATAGCCATGGTAATATAATGCTCAGATAAAACTCCAACAAGAAAACTCAATTGATTTTGACCGTGTTTTACAAACAGTGAATAGGACAGGTATGGTTTCTTGATCTTTTTTAATGATTAAAGTATTATAACATTATATTAGGTTATTAAAACCTTAAATTAATATTATAATATACTCTTATTCAATTATAAATTAGAACAAGATTCAATACCAAAATCAATATAGAGTGCAAACCTAGTCTTTGTGTAGACTATAGGTTCCAATGGGAAATATCAATTACCACCCTATGATTGACAAATTTTGATCAATTATTTGATACAAAAATATTTTATAAAACCATTCATAAGTGTATTAAAATCAATTTCTCCAAAAAAATCAAATATAAAAATATCAAATTCTTAAATTATTCTTGAACAACATGTATATGTGCTTACTCTATTAATAGATTTGATAAACTTGATGAAAGTGATATTTTATCAACTCAATTAAAATTTATTGAATCCGAAATAGATAATTAAATATTATAATAAAAAAATAAACAAATATTCAACAAATCTACTTACCATCTCATGATTGAAACACACCACAAACACTATTCTCAATCATATAGATTCTATGCACATAGAATTCCAATATCACCATCCTTATTTATTCATCAAGTTTTCATATTTACATATCCATTATATATCCCATTAGAATGGAATTAACTATTAAAATACCAAAAATGACTCCCAAATACTCCAACCAAGAATCATAATTGATTCTTGGATCTTTCCCATGTATAGATTTTTATATAGAATGACTAATGTATGACCTTGCCAATATACTAAAGAACACATTAAAGACCTTTTCATAGTATTAAGACCTCTTATACATGTTACTAAACCTTTACACCTTCACAAAATACAGGTAAATCCATCAACAAGGATTGATAATTCAAATTTTAAAATAAAGGCATTTTAGAGGGAGAATCCATAATTCAAATTTTATGCAACTTTAAACAACCTAGATCATTTTAGGGTTCATCTAAGATGCTCTTGTGAATCATAAACACACATAGTTTAAGACCAATGTGTAGGCCTAAATTGAAGAAAGGTAAATTACCACTAGTATAAATCTAATATCTTGGAGGGAAAAGGGAGGGAAAAGGTAAAAGATGCTAAAAGTAAAGGTGATGCACCTAGAGTAGAATGAGCACTCCTACTTATATAAACATAATGTAGACATTTGAGAAGAATACAATATAACATAGATTATACCAAGGATTCTCCAAGTTTATAAATATTTTGTATAGAGGTGTGAGAACACAATGTAACACTGATATGGATGACAATCGATCGATAGATAGTGTCAACATAGACCTGAGTGTGCATAGGATATGACTTGAAAGTGAGATTAAAGTTCTATGGAAACATGTAGGGCATGGAAGATAGAGAGAGGGATGGAAATTACCCACATTCAAATACCAAATAACACAAATAACACATAAATCATCAGAATAATGGAAAGAGGTGAACTTAATTCTCATTAGTTTATAAGGTCTAGTCAATACAAGTGCTCATAGAGGGTAATTTTAGTAGCGTAAAGTTGTTAAAATGTTTCAACCCTTTTAAAATGAAAGAAACAATATCTAATAATAGATTAATTTGGTTTTATAGTAAATGTGCCACTTAGAGTGATGGATGTAGCACTAAATTCTTTTACAGTGCTACAACCATGCTTCTTAAAGTCTAATAGGTGATCAAATCTAAAGTTGGTAGCAGGATCATTTATGTATACATGTACATAAGGGAATTTAATATTTCCTTAATAGAGTCAAATAATGGCATGTACTCAAGCCCTAAATCCCAATAATTGATTTTGTATTTGATTATTTTGATAATGCCTCGATCTCATCTCAACTACCTTCAACTAATTTATTTATACCTGACATCCACCTAACACATGGAAAATTATAGTTGGTTTTGGGTATAACTCCATGAAGATGATATGTGTCACTTTAGTGGGCCCTCATTTGATCATTTTGGGTTGTTGGGAAAGAGTAGTGTGAATGTGATGTGTGGAGAGTTGGCACTCATCTTGGGCAAAATGGAGATTTCTTTATGCTGAGCAAATAGTAGGTGGCCAAGTGGCAATGGTATAAGGATGGTTATATGCATATTTTTTGTATCCTATATGCCTGATAAACTATGAATGTTCCTATGATTTTGGATAACCCTTTTGTTAAGCTATGCATGAGACTAAATGTGATTAAGGTTAAGGTAGTTCATGGCTTTAGATTATGTTCATGCATAGTGATAGGGTGTAGATGTGTGACCCTAATAAGTATCATGAAAATCCATTAGATAAGCATAGGGAAGCCTCTAAATAATATTGTGCATGAATATTTTAAGTATTAATCATTCTCCTCATGATTTGGTAATTACTCCCTCCACACTTCCTTTACCTAACCATTTAGAATTTTGGAGTCTTTCATCTTAAACTCATGTGTCATTTGAATTAGGCACCATAGAATCCTTCATGTGGGTATGTATTGAAAAATTTATGTAGGCATAAGTCATAATTACTTCATTTCACATACTTTCACCTTCATGTTGAGCTTGGGTTTAGATGGGAAGTGTCTTCACTTGCTTCACTTAAAATTCTTGGGTCCTCATAGGTGTGATATATCTCTGTAAGCCTTCAGAAGCCCTATGCTAACTTGGGGGGTGACTTAAAGAGTCAAAAAAACTTTCATGAACTTTATGAAGATTGGAGATCCACATTAATTAGAAAATAAGATATTTTAAAACCCTTTCTCTCTCATTGACCATAAATTACTCCTTTAGAAGCATGCTAAGCTATATATTTTCACTCTCTTGCCTTCATGAGCCTACTTGTCTATACATGTGTGAAATAGAAGTTATGGATACCATGAAAAGGTTATTCATGTCCATGATAATCCATAAAAACTTGAATTTTTTTGATATGATTCCCTAATGACGAGAAATTGCAAAAAAATGATTACCTTCCTAGATGCAAGACTACTGATGTATACCTTGAATTTAAAGGGATGACTCATGAGGGAGAGATAAAAAAATTGTGAATAAATTTATCCAAAAATAAGATCTCTAAGTCTAATTTATTTGGCCAAAATTGTATATTTGGATTTTCTCTCTCCTAGCTATACCACCTCTAAACCTAAAGGGATCTCCTTGTGCAAAAACTAGTAAGGTGAAGGGAAGAGACCAGTTTTGAGCCTATATCAAATTATTTTGCCATTAAATTATTATGAACCCATGTTATGCCCTCTTTCTCTTATTCATGAGCTCCATCATATAGAATAGTCATAAATTCCATACCTTACTTGATATATGCATGATATAGACTCTTTTTTACCTTTTATTCCTAACTTAAGCTTCCACCACCAAAATTAGTGAATGATTATAGATCCATAATTCAAACATGATGTTAGGAAAAATATTTAGTCATTTTACACATTTCAATGGCCAAAATTGGTGCATGAAAGCCTAAAAAAGACCTTTTTAGATAATTTTTTTAAAAAGGTACTTTGAATAGTTTTCTTCCCTTTTATTATGATATTTTATATTTAAAGATCAAAATTTATCCTTTTATAGCAAATATACACAATTTTATACCACCTTGAAGAGGCTCAACATTATTAGGAAATGTTTTAGATTATAGTTGGTGGCATTTAGACTTAACAAGACAAGTTTAGAACATTTTTGGTGACTCATAGGGATTGACTAGCTTGCTAGTCAAAAGAACCTACTAGATTTTTCATGAGAATGGCAATCTGAAACACAATAACATGACTTGATGATTATTTTGACTCCCAAATAGAATTTTAGGACTTTGATACACCTCTAAGTGACTGTAATATTAATATTAAAATTAAAAAACAACTAAACTAAGAAGAAAGAACAAATTATCTAAGGAAACATGAAAATAAGACAAACACAACAAAAGGGAAGTAGATTACTAATTATGCTATTCACTTATTAAAAAATGAAAAACAACCTAAAATAACTAATTTGAAATGAAAATATTTCCTCCAGGGTAAAATAGAAAGCTATTTTATCCAACATATAACCTTGAATCATGATTTCTTCCTTTTTATGGCTTTGTTTGTAGATAGGAACACTTATACATTCATAATCTCATAGGGAACCATTTTTTTCTTCTAGTTCCATTATGAGGTGCATGGACTGTAGATATGGATCCAAGACTCAATCTTCCTCCTCCCATATTATTCTACTTTGTAATAATAATGCCAATTCTTATTCATTCATGGGTTGGTGATGATCTATCACATTTTCATTCAATGATTATATTGGCAACTCAAGTGATATGCTTGGATTGGTATCTTCATTATTCTACATTTGAGGTATTGGTTTGTTAAGATCTTCAACTTATTATAGTCATGGCTGTAACATGTCATTACTCTCTTATTGAAACTACCTATAAGACTTTGTATGAGCTTCTACATCAATATTATTTATAATATAGTATTCAAGATCATCATAGAGTGGAGATGGACTATCAAAGTTTTTGTCATGTCCCCTTTTCAAGTGACATCTTCAGACTTGATGATTAGCCTATTATGCGACCTTCGTAGGCTGATAGAATGGATAGAGGGTCATGATGGAGCTTGGCTTGGCTTCGATTAGCAGAATTCCTATAGTTGGCTTTCATTCAGGCTCTTTCAGACATGTTTGCCTAAGCTCCTACTTTTTAGGGATATTTGACATGCAGCGGAGCACCCTTATTCTGGTATGGTCATGTGTAGAATCACTCCCTGATTCACCAGCTTTAGTCGGTTTGAGGATTGGACATATATTGAGGGAGATATTAATATTTGATTGATTTAATCAAATATTAATTATTTGGCCTATTTTTTAATTAGAAACCCTAATTCTAATTTAAGAAAACCCTAATTAGGGAAAGCACATCTTTTTGAGGGTATAAGGGTTTCTCATGGAGGCCATTATTGATTATGATTTGATTATTGATTTTTATATTAAAGAATTCTTTTGTGAAGACTGAGCCAAGGGTTCTAGGATTCCTTTTGCATTGGAGAACATCCACTCTTCAGTGTGTGCGATTCAGAGGCTGTGAGATATCAGCTGATTTATTGCCAATTTGAGAGATAGCTTCATACAGAAGTTATCATAGTATTTCAGGTATTTTGAGAGATAACTTCACATAAAAGTTATCACAATAATTTAGGTATTTACTTCATAAGTTTTTATTCAATAAATTATATAGATAGAAATATTTTGTATTAGAGCCATATATCTTGAGATCAGGGGTCCAACAAATAGGATGTACTTTATTGGCAGCCATACAAAGTCCATACAGATCTATACAGATTCACACAAAGACCAACATTGGCAGGTAGGGATCCATAGTGACTGACATCGGCCGACCTATCAGTGACATCAGCAGGTTAACAATGCCAGTCAACCGATGATGGCAGTATAACCAACGCTGGTGACTGTGTTTTTGACACAACAAGCCGAGACGTGCCAGATTCAAGTTTTATTCCTAGTCTATAGAATACTCAAGTTTTTAAGACCGTATTTGAATATTCTTTAATATGCATGATAGAGAATATCTATTGTAATAGTCTGAGTGAATAAATAAGACATTATATTGTGATTTATTTATTTATTTGGAAATTATTTTGGCAAAAATCATATCTTTGTTTAGAGCTTTTGTCTTTCTATATTCCCTATTGGTTGGAGATATTAAAGTGGTATTAGAGCTTTTGTTTTGGTATCTAAAGGGATATTATAGTGGTATCAGAGCCAAAGTTCTTTCCAGCCTGATTGGGTTATTTCAGATTAAATTTGATTATCAGTATGGCTTTAACAGGAGACAAAGATTTGGAAGAAAGAATGCACAATGCAAAGAAGAAATTAGATAATCCATTTCAGTGAGCATAAGACATTCTAAAAACTTTGGAGGAGTTGGAAACTTATTTAGGCAAGGTTGATCAGTCAAATTCTTATGATATGCAAACAACGTTATTTCTAGCATTTGGTTCGTTGGTGAAGCCTCGATTATTGAGACATCATGATGAGGTGGTAAGACTTGCAGCTCTCTCTTGCATTAGTGAAATCATGAGGATAATAGTTGGGTTTAATTTTTATGATGATCAAATTATGAGAGAGGTACTTCATGCCATGGTAAAAAGCTTTGAAAAGTTGGATGACATTAGAGACCCTCATTTCTCAAAGAGGGCAAGATTACTTGAAATATTTGCAAGGTTTGCATTTGAAAACATTATGATGTTAGTAGGTTGTATTGGTGACATTCACAGGATGTTTAACATATTTTGGAATATTTTGGATGAGTTTCATCCTAGCAATGTATTAGCATCAATGCACTCTATCATGTTCATAATCTTGTTTGAGGAGGAGGATGAAATTTCTAAAATTTTGGTAGAAGATTTATGGTATGTCTGGACAAAAGAGGAAAATGTCTCACCTATAGCTGGTATGTGGTTAAAGAGTTTAATTGATAGGCCTAAGGATTGTAGTACTTTCCCTATGACATGTAGAAACTTGAATGATGAGTTTGATAGACATGCTGATCTAGTACAGGGAGACATTAACACATCTTCAGGAAATGATTTATCTACATTATCTTCACATGTAGGAGTATTTGAGGATGTTTTGGATGAGCTTTGTCTTAAGGTGAGTTTAGCTCAGGGGTTAGACAATGAGGATGAGTCTGATGCTTGCATTCAGAGTGTGGAGGTGTACTCAGATGTTAGTACACTAAGTGTTGGTGATGAGTATGTTGTTGTAGCTATTGATGAGAAGCATGTTGTTGAAGCTAACACACATATTCAAGATTTGGGAGTACCTAGTCCTGATGAGTTTGGGATACCAGTGGAGTCAAGTCTCAAGATTGATTCTTCTCACATCGATGATTGTCAGGGATCTGTAGCTCTACCAATTAGAGCACAATTGGTTACTTTCTTATATGTAATTAAACACAAAATTATACTAGAATGATAAAGTAGCTAGAAACTTGAGACAACAAAGAATTTGAGAGACAATACACACTCTTGTATTAAATATTACTAGAAGAAAATACAATAAGGAAGATGCCACTTGTTCCTCCACCTGAAAGGCTTGCCACACCTCAAGACCTTCTTCCCTCTCTCTCTTGCTCAACACAACAACTCTAAAGCCTGAGTTGCTATCCCTCCTTGAATGCTTTAGCTGATCTCCTTGACCTTGTTAGCTTCAATGCCTTTTCTTGCCTTCTTACTTAATTATAATACATGCCTTATGGGTCTATAAATAGGATCCCATGCTTACAAAAAATAGAACTCTAACTACTAAAATTAGACACATAGCCCGCGACTTAAATTAGCCCCTTAGCATGCAAACACTCAGTTCAACTAACTGACTGTTCATCAACAACAGTTCTAGACCGCACAGGAGACCAATGCCGGTCCCTGCTTGTCTAGTTCTACTGACATCAGCCAACTCCCTACCGTCGCGGGTCTCCTTCACCACTGCATCTGACCGATGTCGATCATACTACCGATGCCGGTGGTTCTAGTTCTTCAGCATCCTTCCTTGTGTCTGTAAATAGTTGAAGCTTTTAGCTCCACACCTTAATAATCTCCCACTTGGAGATAAACAGTTGCAACTTTTACCTGTACCTGTACACCATCTATTTTGTTCCTTAGGCTCTGTATCCCTCTTCAACGTCACTCTTGAAGACCAACCACCACGCAAACCTGTGATGCTATACCTGTCTCTTATGCCACAAGAATTTTGCTGCTCCCAAATTCTTCATGACATACTTCTGAACCAACTCTACTCTTAGCTCAGAAAACTCCCTGTTTATGAAACCCTGCAACAAGTAACACAATACAGTAACAGGATAATGTAGCTAATACTATCCAACCTGGTAAAGATAAAATACAATGGTCAAACCTCCATTGTTCTGCAGCATAATCAAGACCATATACCATAGCCTCCTATCTCATGTGTCCATCCACTCTCTTCTCTAAAATAGGAATCCATCCCTCTATCCAGTGCTTCCTTCTAGCTGACAACACTACCAATAAATACCTATTTGGTTCTCCAAGGACTCACACTCCTCATCCATGCCAAGCTCCCACTGTTTCTGGATTCTACCTACATTGCTTCTTCCATCTTCCTAGTTCATGACTATCAGTAAGCAATATAAAGAAGGTGAACAATGAATATGAGGTTCACATACCTTTCCTGACCTCCACATGGGTGTTTGAGACTTATTAATTCACCCAACATCCATTCCAGTGACTGATCTAGGCCATCTCTCAGTCTGCTTCCGACCGATGTCGGTTCCCTGCACTGACCCTGACTGCCGACGTCATTTCCCTGGCTGATGCCGGTGTCCCTCCTGCCAACGTCAGTCCTTATGACCAATGTCAGACTTCTCTAGTCCAACCTACCGACCCTACTGGTCTGTACATGACCGATGTTGATATCTGGATGACTGACATCGGTGCCAAGCTATCAACATCGGTGTCTATGTGTTCCTATAAGTGATGAAATTTTCATCTGCGAGTTCTTCTTGGATCAAACCTCTATCCATGCTGCCCTACTCAGATTTATTTAGCCCCTATGACTGATCTCTATCCTTCATCTCCTCCATAAACACCAAGGCTTCTTTGTTCCTATCAAAAGCATCAAATTTCCTCTTTCTGCAATGAACTGTATCTATGGTTTCTAAATTTGAACACATACCTTTTGAATTAAGAACTTTCATTCCCTTCCTATTCTTATGACCAAGCCTATTAGGCCACATCTTCGAATCTACACCAGAAGTAGAATCAACAATACAAGTAGATAGATAAAGAGTATCTACTTTCTTACCTCTTGCTAGAACAAGTGCTCCCTTGGTAACCTTCCAAGAATCTGCTGTGAGGGTTATTGTGCATCCCTCATCTCCCAACCTTCCTACAGAAATCAAACTCTGCTTTAGAATTGGAACATGCATGACCTCTTTCAACACCCACGTGTTGTCAATCTGCAATCTCAGATGCACTTTCCCTTTGCCAACTATCTAACAAGGCATACCATCCCCTAAATAGAGCACTCCAAAATCTCCCTGTTCATACTCATAGAACAAATCTCTGTTTGGGGATGCATGAAAAGATGAACCAGAATCTAAAATCCATGATCCTACCTGACTATCTGAAGAAAGTATGAGAGCATCCTGCATCACAATATTTGCATCCTTTGCTTCTTTAATACCTGCATGTTGATTCTCTTTATCTCTCAACCAACACTCCTTTGTATGTCCTTTCTTTCCACAAAACCAGCAGGTAATACCTTTGGACTCGGATCTCCTTCCCGACCTTGATTTCCCTTGCTCAACCTTTTCCCTTTGCCTTTCCCTGCTTTCTACACTTAGAGCATTCCCTGATGATTCACTTGTGCTTCTCCTACATATTTCCTCATTCAAGATCACACTCACAACATCATCAACTTTTAAGATTTTAGAAGCAGATGCAGAATTACTTACTGCCATAACCATACCATCCCAACTTTCAGGCAAAGAACATAAAATCAAGAGAGCCTTTACCTCATCATCAAAAAAAAATTGACTGAAGCTAGTTGGTTTACCAAACCATGGAAATCACTGAGATGAGTATGTACCGATCCACCTTCCTGCATTTGCAAAGTAAAAAGTTGCTTCATAAGATATACCTTATTAGAAGCAGAGGGCTTTTCGTATAAATTTGCCAAGGACTTTATCAACTCTTCCATTGTCTTGCACTGTGATAAGCTAGAAATCACAGATGATGCAAGGCTCAACCTTATGGAACTGAGAGCCTTCCGATCAAGAACTTTCTATTCTTCATCCTTCATATCTGTGGGCTTGCATGCAACCCCACCCAACGGTAAGTATAAATCCTTCTGATACAGATAGTCCTCAATCTGTATCCTCCAATGTTGATAATTCTTGATGTTAAACTTCTCCATTCGTAGTCTACTTTCTTCTGCCATTGCTGAACTCCCACTCAATCAAAAAACCCTGTGAATGACCTGTAATCAAAAAACAATACCCTGCTTCCTGCAAATCGTAACTCTGATACCACTTGTCAGGGGATCTATAGCTCTACCAATAAGAGCACAATTGATTACTTTCTTATATGCAATTAAACACAGAATTATACCAGAATGATAAAGTAGCTAGAAACTTGAGACAACAAAGAATTTGAGAGACAATACACACTCTTATATTAAATATTACTAGAAGAAAATACAATAAGGAAGATGCCACTTCTTCCTCCACCTCAAAGGCTTGCCACACCTCAAGACCTTCTTCCCTCTCTCTCTTGCTCAACACAACAACTCTAAAGCCTGAGTTGTTATCCCTCTTTAAATGCTTCAGCTGATCTCCTTGACCTTGCTAGCTTCAATGCCTTTTCTTGCCTTCTTGCTTAATTACAATACATGCCTTATGGGTCTTTAAATAGGATCCCATGATTACAAAAAATAGAACTCTAACTACTAAAATTAGACACATAGCCCATGACTTAAATTAGCCCCTTAGCATGCAGACACTCGGTTCAACTAACTAATTGTTCGTCAACAGCAGTTCTGGACCGCACAGGCGATCGATGCCAGTCCCTGCTTGTCTGGTTCTGCCGACATCAGCCGACTCCCTACCATTGCCGGTCTCCTTCTCCACTGCATCTGACTGACATCGGTCATACTGTCGATGCCAGTGGCTCTAGTTCTTCAGCATCCTTCCTTGTGTCTACAAACAGTTGAAGCTTTTAGCTCCACACCTTATGATTCTTCTCACATCGATGATAGTGTGGTACAATTGGTCATGCCACCTTTATAGAGGGATCAGTTATGGGATGGATTGGAATCATCTTTTGTATATGGAATCAATAGTTACAAATTACACAGCCGGTAATATCGACACATCTAGGGCAGTTGTGATTTTAGAGATAGGTTGAGTTGCATTCACCCGTTTGATTTTAGATTTCTCTTGGTTATATTTCTGAGGATGTTATAGGAGCTTGTGTTTATTGTCATCAGTATAGATCATGACTAAATTTGGGATCTAGGTGGATTGATGGGTTTGTTGTTTCGAGATTGCTTGGGGACAAGCAATTTTAGGAGGGGCAGATTGTCATGTCCCCTTTTCAGGTGACATCTTCAAACTTGATGATTAGCCTATTATGCGACCTTCGTAGGCTGATAGGATGGATAGAGGGTCATGATGGAGCTTGGCTTGGCTTTGATTAGCAAAATTCCTATAGTTGGCTTTTATTTAGGCTCTTTTAGACATGTTTGCCTGAGCTCCTACTTTTTAGGGATATTTAACATGTAGTAGAGCACCCTTATTCTGGTATGGTCATGTGCAAAATCACTCCTTGATTCACCAATTTCAGTCAGTTCGAGGATCAGACATATATTGAGGGAGATATTAATATTTGATTGATTTAATCAAATATTAATTATTTGGCCTATTTTTTAATTAGAAATCCTAATTCTAATTTATGAAAACCCTAATTAGGGTAAGCACATATTTTTGAGGGTATAAGGGTTTCTCATGGAGGCCATTATTGATTATGATTTGATTACTGATTTTGATATTGAAGAATTCTTCTGTGAAGACTGAGCCAAGGGTTCCAGGATTCCTTTTACATTGGAGAAGATCCACTCTTCAGTGTGTGTGATTCAGAGGCTGTGAGATATCAAATAATTTATTACCAATTTGAGAGATAAATTCATATAGAAGTTATCATAGTATTTTAGGTATTTTGAGAGATAACTTCACACAAAAGTTATCACAGTAATTCAGGTATTTATTTCATAAGTTTTTATTAAATAAATTATATAGATAGAAATCTTCTGTATTAGAGCCATATATCTTGAGATCAAGGGTCCAAAAATTAAGGTGTACTTTATTAGTGGCTATACAAAGTCTATACAGATCTTTATAGATTTGTACAGAGACTGACATTGGTAGGCAGAGATCCACAGTGACTGACATCGACTGACCTATCACCGATGTTGGTAGGCAGAGATCCACAGTGACCGACATCGACTGACCTATCACCAACGTCGGTAGGTTAACGACACGAGTTGATCAACGATGGCAGTGTAACCAATGCTGGTGACTATGTTTTTGACACAATAGGCTAAGACATGCCAGATTTAGGTTTTATTGCCAGTTTGTGGAATACTTAGGTTTTTAAGACTGTATTTGAATATTCTTTAATATGCATGACAGAGGATATCTATTTTAATAGTCTGAGTGAATAAATAAGAGATTATATTATGATTTATTTATTTATTTGGAAATTATTTTGGCAAAAATCATATCTTTGTTCAGAGCTTTTGTCTTTTTATATTCCCTATTGGTTGGGGATATTATAGTGGTATCAGAGCTTTTGTTTTGGTATCTGAAGGGATATTATAGTTTCAATAAAATCCCTCCAGATCATCCCAAAATGCCATTTCTTCATGAAAAATTGAAAATACATTGAGTTAATTAGTATCTATAGTTACTATTTTAATCATGTTGATCACATATTTCAAACCTTTTAATGAAATCATATGAGGTTTCTTGATTTGATACAATTATTTCATCCTTATCTTCAGTAGAGAATGGTATCTCATCTATCCAATCAAGCTCTAGTTCATCTTACCTTTGTGTCTCTAGAATAACATTACCTTATTGAAGCTCCAAAACATTTGTGGAAACCTCATATGAATCTCCAACTCTCTATCCTATGTCATCATCCAAATCTACCATCTTAAGCTCTTCAATATTACTCAAAAACTCATGGTATAGTTGCCGACAATGATCATCTACTTCAAGAATGTTCTCAATATCAGCAATGGCTCTATGTGAGTGCTATTCATATCTACCTTCTAAAGAATTTTTTTTTTGTATTCCATCCTTACTAGTTGTTTCAAGTTCTTGAGAAACATATTGATGAATAAAAACTATTATGTGATAAAGAAGCTCTTGAAAAACAACCTCTTAATTATCAACCAAAACTTCTTGTTGTATGTTATCTTGCATCTAAAAATCATCTTGAAACTCAAATTATTTAGCATTATGAAAGACTAAGTCATGGCTATCCTTACTAGTAAGTGTCTTAATGGTGATGTCCTCTTCATCTTCAATTAAAACCTCTTTCTCATCACCTATCACTTTCTCTTAAACCTCTTCATTTAATTCACAAAGGAGAGGCTCATTCTCAAGAATTGGCAAGGTGGATCCCTAAAAATACCCAAGAAGATGAGAAAGGTCCAAAGTTTCTACCATAGATGATTGATTTTACTCACAGGGCTTCTCAACTTTAATAAATTTCACCTCCTCTCTCTACTATAAATTATCTTGAATATCTTTCCATGAAGGAAAGGCCTTGGGTTTTTAAGGAGGGAGGAGTGGAGGTTGAGTGGATACCTGCTTGGTCTTGACTTCAACAACTTGATTTATGATTAACTGCTATTCTTTCTCCTTGGACTATTGCATTTATTTCTAGGTCATGAACTTAGGTTTAGAAACTTCTTCCTTTGTACTTGTTGAAACCATGGCTGTGAAAGAAGGAACTTGCTATTGAGATTGTGTTGCCTTTATAGTTGTTATTGATTGATGAATATGGTGGTTTACAAGCTCAACTTGCTTGGTTAGGTGAGCCTCAAAATGATGAACCAAATAATTAGATATATCTTATTTTAAACCTTAATATTAATGTTCCTATATGATCCACTATGAAACATGAAAACTAGCCTCCTCAAAACATCCCTCTTTCATCATTTGAGGTCTCTCTTGGTTAGACTTCCAAAATAGAAAGCTTGTCAAGGCTTAGATGGGATATTGAGGGTTGCGATGAATAATTACTTATTGTTCATAAATATAAAAAGGAAGCTCAATGGGAAAATTTTGGTGGTTTTAGTAACCCTGGTGTCTCTCATGGACTACCAACTTCTCTTCAATGTTTACAACTAGACCAATTATGTCAAGGATATCATTACTGAAATTTAAATGGCCTTACCTTATGAATGATGCACATACCTATTTAAATTGATATAAATGAATTTTAATTATCTCAATATAATGTTTCAAAATATTTTTGAAGGATTTTCAATGATGTTTCCAAGCTAACCAAGGATTTGATGAGGTGTCATGTGTGCTAAAATGACAATGACAAAGTGTGCTTCAATGTGCTTCAACGTTCTTACATAATTCTTTAGTGTTTGACTTGGATAGGTAGATGGTGGATGTTATTAATGGTGTGGTCACGTTAAAAATACCATATATAGTGTTATGAATACTTGGGGCACTTAATAAATTGAAAGGAATTCATTAGATCAGTCATATGTATGACTAGGTTCTTCTAGTCATCATGGCAATTATAGTTGAGTGAGTAGTTTGATGATGTCATATTTCACACATGGGAAGGTTTCAAGAGAATTTTGATACATGGATGTATTTGAATATGAGATGTGATATTTTGGTTTAAATTTTAGGTCATGAGGTTGAGCATAGAAAAAAAATTTAAGGTGAAAAGTTAGCCTTCTAGATAGGTTGTAGTGGTTCCCATATTTAGCCAAATTTGCATTATCAAAGATCTATGGTGAGTGTTTAATCATATGATAAATATTTTTGATAAATAATTAATATGACTATATAAGTATCTAATAGAGTGTTTTATCTTATTATATAGTGATACAATGGTTTGTATTAAGTCAATATGTTAAAGGATGCTCATAAGACATGTGAGGCTGCCAAGTGGTAAAAGCTCTTTAGAAATTGACTATAGGGCATGCAAAGGGCACATGAGGATGCCAATTGTCTTAATCATGGTACAACATATCAATTATCAATGGTTATAATTAAATATTTAAATTTAGGATGCTTTTAAAGAGATCAATGAGGTGCATTTGAGAAAGTTACCATGGGACACGAGATGAAGACACATGTCTGCAATGTTTGCATTACACAATGATCGTTGGCATTTGAATTAGCAAATGAAAAATACAGGTTATAATATTTTAATAATATATTTCTATCTAAGATTAATTTAACTATGGGTTAAAAATAAAAGTTTAATATTAATTTAGGGTGCATGTAGAAGAGTTTTTTACAAGGTCTATATGTTCATACAATTATAGATATTGAGCTTCAAATTTGACTATTTATTCATTCATGGTGTTACTATGTACAAAACTATTATTTGAGTAAATTATGCTTTATCATAATAGTGTTTTAGGATATGTATTCATTTTAAGATGTATTATAGGTCATATGGAGTGGATCCATGTTTTTTAAAGTGATATTGTGTTCTTTTTTTGCTCGATGAAGTGCTAAAGGGTTAATAGGTATCCATGAGACCTACAAGGGATACTAAGGCCTAATTGAAAGGTAAAATTGCTTAAGTATGACCCATAGATGTTATGTATAGCCTATGAGGATGGTATTGTGCTACTTTTTATCATTATATAATTATTAAGGGTTAAGACAAGTTTTATAGCTGACCCAGATGTTGATATTCCTGAAGATTGTAAAGAATGAAGGTTAAGGTAATGATTTCTAGACTTTGATGGGGATGTGTTAAGAGAGCAGAAGATAGAGATGAAGAAAAGAGATTAGAAAGAGTGTGTTCAATGGATCAAATGAATTATAAAGTAAATTTAGGATGATATAATATTCCTAGAGTGATCCAAAATGGGTGTTTGGATGCATTGATTATATGAGAAAGTTTGAGTGTGTGTGATGAGTTGAAAGAGAGAGTAGAGTTGAGAAAGTGTGGAATTAAATGAAGGAGAGAACCTTTGAGAGAGAAGGTAATAGTTAGTGAAGACCATTAGAGTGTGACAAATATTATACATGTTTATCTGATCAAGTTGATAAAGATAAACACATAGTTCATTAGACCTAATATGCCTAGAAGAGGTTGACTGACCAAGTAAGCCCTAGAGGTTATTTGAGAGAGATAGAAGGGTAAAAAATAGTACAAGAAAGAGAATTAAATAATCAAGTGTATAAGACACAATATTAAAGGTGGATATCATATCAAGATAGTTGAGTGGGTGTTCAATTTCTTAGGGGGTTGGTTCCTCCTTATGGGATGGGTGTCTCACTAAATTAAGGGATGGGTATTTGTTGATCAGTTTGTGATGGTATAAATATAGATCTTTTTATTTTAGGACTATACTCCATTTATCATGTTTTAATGGTTTTTATTCCCCAAGAGGGTTTCCCATGTATATTTTGTGTTATGTGCGTGATGTTGCTTATCTTTCTTGTTCATTACTATAAATGATGTGTATGCTTCATGAATGATAATGGTATTCTATTAAGGGTTTGAAAGGATTGGAATTGAAGATTGGATTATGTAAAATCACTGATTCATCCACCCTAATAATTATACCTATAACAAGTCTCCTATCCATAGCTCTTTTGAGTGTATATGCTTATCATTTACTTCTCATAGCCAAACATGGTTTGTTTGAAGCTAGAAATGGATTGTCTTGGGATTTGACTAAGTTGATAAGGAATATAACAAGGTTCATGAGGCTCATCATAAGGTTGATATAGATCATGGTAGTGTTGGTAGGGGTGATTATGATCATATTGGAATTGTTGATAAGGAGATGAATGGTAGAATTCTTCTTTATAGGCTACCGTAGCCTAGAAAACACAAGACAATATATGAATTATCAACAAAAATTAACTTTTACCTCTGAGATAAGGACCATATGAGTACTTTAAACTAATTTTGAAGACAAATATAATATAAATGTGTACTCCAATGGTTGGATCCATGTCCCACCGGGCATGTTGGAAATATTAGCACCCAAATAGCACCCTTTTGAAGGTTGTTTGTTTGGATCTCCTTCACACCTAGACTAACATTGGAATGGTTTGAAATGTAAGACACATTTACTCAAACCAAATTTCTATAATTGTGAGGATAACTCCTTTGATGTATCAATTTTCTTTGTTTACTAAAACCTACTTAATTTTGGGATGAAAAGGGTTAAAAGGATTACTAAAAAGGGAAATCATATTTTACTATTTGTGATACACCTATATTGTTGGTTCATCCACTTTATTTGAACTCATAAAATACTTATAAGACAAATAAATCATTGAATCCTACAACTCCAAAGGATTCCTATACAATAATATTTCATATAAAGGTTCATCAAGTGATCAAATTATTAGGGTATTCATGGAATAAACCTAATTTAAGACACTAACTAGTTAATATATCCACTATTAGTTCAATCAGTCAACATTAAACACTGAATTTGACTTACATAAGATGAAATACTAGTAACTAGGTGAGATTAGGACCTACCAAGGGAGAAAATACTACCACATGTGTAAATAAAACCAATATAACACACTATACCATAATATTGAAATATAAAAATAATCATTTTATTTATCTCAAAAGGCTACAAAGCTCAATCTTCGTAGAGTTTCATCATGATCAACAAAGGGATCTTAAAAATAGGCTTTAAAGCTTGAATATATAGAACATAATAATAGAGAAAGCCAATAGATTTTCATAGAAGTGAGAAGGAGTCAAATCCACATTAAATATCTCTATTGTGTCAAATGCATTCCATGTTCCTTGCATGAGCTCTTTTTGGCATTAGAATGAAGTGGTGGGAAATATTTGACTTGTTAAGCTCTTTAAGCATTATTTCTACACAATTCCTTGGTTATTTAACTCCACTTAACATGAGACCAAGGTAATTTAACATCTTATTTTGCATGAAAATCAAGGAATATTCATGGATTGCTAGTCAATTCATGATTAGTCAACTTAGAGTGATTAACTCTTAAAACTAGTTAATTACTTCTTAGTACCTCCTTTGCATGAACTAGAAATTGAAAACTGAAAGTGCGTGTAAAATCCACTTGATGACTAGATATGTGATGTGATAACCCCAAATAACTCCTTTACTAACCCTTCAACACCAATTTCATCTTGCTTAATTGATCAAATAGGCCTACAAGGCCAATTAGGCCTAGTAGCCTAAATTTTTGCATTTAATGACCATTAAAACCTACATGAGAACATTTAAAACTAAAAATACAATGATATTTACTCCTATAATAAATCCTCATATTAAGATATAGGTCCTTTTTATGAAGAAACACCTACAAATTAGTCAAACTAGTTGACTAGGTCAAACTACCTAAATTTCCTACAAAGTGGTTATTTTAGACGAGCCAATAAGGAAACTTTAAAGGATTATTTTGATAAATTGATATATTTGGGATGAATAAAAAGTCTTAGGCTTCACCCTTCATGGATTGGAATCCATTAAATTACCTTGTACCTCTCTTTTTACCTCTTTTACTTCAAAAAACTCTATTTTATGACATGATCTATATAATTTCGTACAAAAAAGTACCATTTATGGTACCATATCTTATTTTAATTCATGTTTAAATAGGTTTTACGTTTATTCATGAGGTTTTGATTGCAATAAAATTGATTTTTCTCAAAACTAGTTATTATGAAGGTTTTATACCTTCTTAATGATTGTTCATAAAGTACATTATTCCAAAACAAAACTTATTATCATGAATATTTAGTGTATATACCTCCTTAAATTCCCTATTAATATTTTATTCCCATGAAAATGGTGTGCAAAGATATGTACGTAAAGAATTTCTTTTGTAGAGTTTTGCATGCATTTTGGACATGCTTATGCTCTTAGCAATTGTTCATAAAATAAAAACCCTAAACAAAACTCAATTATTAATTAATTATAATTTAATATGGGTCCTAAAATCATTCTAAAATAATTTTTCCTAACTACCCCTATGGTAAAAGAAATGACCACTTGATTAGGTGGATTGAATGGGTGTCTTAGCCAATTGAGTTTGACTTTGCTCTAAAGGACCAATTTAGCTATTCCATTATATTGATCTACTTGCATTACCTAATTTATGACCTATAAATTCTCATTATATATTTTTCATGTGTCATTATTTTTATTGGTGTAGGCCTTTTTCTCACTAGCTTTTACCTACATGGTTGTATTAGCTTGTTTAGGGATCTAAAGGTCGTTTTAGGTTACTTGGGAAGATTAGTCCCACATTCATTAGAATGTGTAGTATCTTTCTCTCTCAAAATTATATATGCACATCTCTCCCTTCATATTTTTAAGTTATTTAATGTAGTATATTATGGATTATTTAAGCTACTTAGTTATGAGTTGTGATAACTTTGAGAGATGTGAACTTCGAGCCTTCGCATAAGCAATTCATAATTATGGATGATGTATATTATTTAATTATTTTCTCTCATTCCTTCACAATATTTAAAAATTCATTATTTCATTTACTAATAGCTTCATTATGATGTTACTTACTTAACTCATGAGATCACTCCACCATGTTCATTCATTGTTTTAATGATCCTGGCTACAACTCTTTTATGGTATCAGAGTGCCAATCCATGTTCATGATTGTCTGGTTGGTTTCTTATTTTATATTTTTTTAATGAAATCCTAATATTTGATATTGTATTATCATCCATTCTAATCTTGGCATGTTTTTCTAGAAAAACTCATTATGAAAATCTAGCTTGGCATCATTTTTATTACAACAATGGTATTTCATATTTAAGATATAAGAAGAGACATTACAAAAGATAAAAGTGATGCATTGGACATGCTTGTTTTTTTATTGTATTACATTTCCAAGAGAGTGGTGGCATATTAGAGTGGAAAGATCAAGGAGTGGCATTGGAGCTTGGAATTACATTCTATCAACTTGTCTTTGACAAGGATATTTGCTCATTTTAGATCTGAGTTTGGCATTGAAACTAGAGATTTGATGTGTCATTTAATAGGGCACTTAAAGAGTAAGTAATAGATCAAAGTTACTTGTGACCAGCCTTAATTTATATTTGATAAACTTCCATTTTTTAGACCTACATTATAGATTTTATGAGAAAATTTACCTATAATGCTATCTTTTCCTCCTAGTCTGCATTTTGATTTGGAAGGATAGAAAGAGAGATAGATTTTGTTGTTGTGTTAGAAGATTATTATCTGGTTTGAGCCCTATTTTATCCTTGGTGTCATGTGATACTTGCTCTTTTTCCAACCTTGATGTTTGTTTTGAGAATATCTATGTTTGCATATTTTTGAGAGTAGATCTAAATTTCATGAGGAAGACAACTAATTTAGACAATTAACAAAATAAAAATAAACAATAACTCTCCTTTTTCTCCTCTTTACACAACTATTTATTCATTATTTGTATTAAATAGCTATAATTTTTTTCTTAAAAATGAAGTCAAACTTGCCTACATGCATCTCAAGGTAACTTGAAATACTTTTTTCACTTTTGTTGACTTTTATAAGTTTGTGGCAAAATTTTGGTTCCAACAAGTAGTTGGAAGACATATTTTACCTCACAAAAATGTACTTGTTTTAAGTTTTAAGTCCAAGTTTTTAGTCAATAGGCTTATTTATGGGAAATTGTATTAATATCTTGCAAATGGTATCTCAAAATTGAGTATTATCTTTTTCAAAAGCATTTAATTTTTATTTCATATGTATGAGGCCAATTTACCTTGTAAAATACACTAATTTATAAAGTGTCAATATATGGGGGGTTGATCAGATGTCCATTATAGATAAATATGCTTACCTTGTTTGTAGTTTTTATTTCTACCAATTTAGTGGATATTACATTGATTACTCGCATCTATAGAAACATTGTCAATTGAGTCTAACATCCATTCATTGAGACATGTTATTTCACTCATGCATTGATTGATCTTACTTGTGTGGACCTATTTTATTTAATTATAAAATCCATAATTAGAGCATGAATTGGTAATTTATCATAAGCATATATTGATAATTCCTTGAGCATGATTTGCAATTGAAGACATAGGGAGGTCACTACCAATTGTCTCAAGAAAATTGTTGTGGGCCCTATATTCTCTCATGTGTATAGTCAATTTTTGTAACTATTACCTATTCCCATTTATCGACTACTTTCATAGAATGCTATTTTATTCTTGGATGAATTGTTAATAGAGATTGACATTCATTTAAGCATGTCTTATCACTTGTGCACTAATTTTTCTCACTTGATTTGACTCATTTTTGGCAAAGTCTAAATTCCATCTCTAGAGTGTGCACTATTACTACTCAATGAGGAGAGTTTTTTAATCTCTAGTTATCCTTATTGGGAAGTATAATTATGATTTATGGCATGCTTACATGGAAACTTTCTAACACATAAGAATCATATTCCAATATGGATAGATTCTTTCACCTCCTGATCCTATTTAGTCAATAAGTGGGCTAATACTTATGATAATTTCATTACCACTCTATTAATTTATTTTCCATGGATGATATTTTTCAATAACTTAGTTATCCTATTCTAGATTCTAATTCCATTCCTGTGTTGATTATTATTTTTCTGAAGCCTTCACAATTTTGTACTTTGTAGGACTCCATTATTTATATTATGAGTACACCTAATATTCCTATTGGGTTTTGCATACATGGTAATACTATATTGATTATGTATTTATAGGTAATTTTAGGTTACTTGGGAATATTAGTCCCATATTCAATGGAATGTGTGGTATCTTTCTCTTTCCAACCTATATGTGCACCTCTATCCCTTCATATTTCTAAGACAGTTAATGTAGTATATTGTGGATTGTTTGAGATACTTAGTTTTGAGATATGATATATTTGAGAGGTATGAAATTTGAGGCTTTATATAGTTTATTCATAGCTTTAGATGATATAGAGTATTTCATTATTTGCTCTCATTCCTTTGTAATATTCTTCCATGCATGATTTCATTTACTAGCAGTTGCATTATGATGTCTACTTTCTCAACTCGTGAGATCACTCCATCATGTGCATTTTTTGATTTGGTGATACCAACTATAACTCTTTTAATTTATCAGTAGGGGTTGTAAGTGTCATTAGGTGGTACAAGCCTTCTAGGCCTGAAACTAGTTTTTAGGCCTAATTGGACAAATCTAGATATTGGAGTTCTGTAGACACCTATAAGATGATACGGGGATAAAAAAACATTTTTTCATTCATTTTCCATCCTTATTCCCTCTCTTTTCTACCCAAACCTCATTTTGCCTTAAATTCCTCTTAAGACTCCTTATGGGGATGATTCCTACCTATGTGTCTAAATGGAGTTTTGATTATCTTCCTTTTATAAAATGAACCTATCATCTCAATTATATGTTTATATAACACTCTCACTCTCACTTTAGCTTCCAAAATCTACTTGATCTCTTAAAACACTCTCAAAACACCTTAAAAAGCCTACTAGCTCTAATTTGACTATGATAGACATGTAGAGGACTGTGTAAAAATAGTTAGTATTTACCCTAATAATTTTATCCCAAAAATATGTTTTATGGGTATATTAAGTCTTGATGACCTACTCCACCAAATTTCATGATTAGAGGATGCAGATTTTGGCCTGTGGGCTCTTTTTACTAAAAGATAGTTTGAGTTACCTACTTGGTCTAGTTTCAAGACTGAGTTTTCTTCTTCTCTATCTTGATGTAATAAAACATGATGAATATTATATTAAATATATCATGAATACATCCCTTTCATTTATCTCACCCTTTATTTTTCAACTTATAGCCTCATGTCACCTATGTATGACCTTACTCCTTCAAGAACATTCATTGTAGCTATGTGATGTTATTATTGTAGGTGATGTTCATGAGGTTTAGAGGTGTTTAGTAGGTATTTCACCATTATTTTATGTTTGGATGATGAATTATACCAATTTAAAACCTATACCTATGTCCTTCTATCTATTTGACCCTTCTTGATAATGTTCTCAATATATTTCACAACCAAGATCTGTCTAACTATACTATCACTTTTAAATTCATGTTTTAAAGTGTCTTAGTGGCTTGATAATGGTGTTGGAGATTTAATTTGATAATTTTAACTATATTAACACTTTTGAGGTCACTATATATTTATTACCACTTCATAAGTCACTCTTTTATTTTAATGATATCTTATATGCATCTTGTTTATATATGACTATGAGAGGATAATACCATTCATATGGTTGTGGGTGCCTATGCATCGACCTTGATTGTATTATATTAGTGGTATAACTCTCATCATATTTATCACTTGATCATAATTATCTTATTTAAGCATCCTCTTGAATTTAAACTTATCTATAAGCCAATGTATCATCATCAACTTGTATGAACTTATAGGTAGGCTTTTAGCCTCATGTGGCTATAAGTGTGATTTCAAGGTTAAAGTATTGAGTATTATCTATTATAGTCCTATCTATCATGCCTTGACCTCATATAATTCCATCACTTAGTATGGATACTCCATACCATAATAAAAATCCACAAAATGAACCACTATGCCTTCATAATGAACTTAAAGACAAGCCTTTGTACTAGCAACTCTAATTTTGAATATAGGTGTGCTCATGAGGTATATATTGACTATATAAATATCCTTGAGAATTAACTTATTCCTCCTAATTATCCTATATAATAATTGTTTCTTGTGGTTCTTTCATACCATTATCCTCTGCCATATACTATTGGTTCAATGTCTTTGCCAAAACTTTTTGAAATAGGCCTACATCCTTATTAATTGTAGGTGTTGATTTTCAATGTGATTATCCCTTTCTTCCATATGGTTTTAGTCATTATTAATTTAATAAAATCATAATTCCATTTTAAATTCTTATTGAAACATTTAGGTACCAATAATATTTAGTTTTGAAAGCATAACATAGTCTTGAACTATGAACATGATTCTTGCTTTGCATATCCAAAGAAAACCCTAACATAGGTATATGTAAAGACTACAGAAATTATTGAGGATTTAGAGAGTTTTAAATTTTTTATAATAAATGTAAGAAGTTAATTAACTTTAAAATTTATCTCAAGACAATATCATTATCTTCCTTGAGAGTTTATACTCTTGGGGACTCCATTAAGCATTGTTCACTCATTTGACTATAGATGCTCATTCTTGACTATCTCTAGGCTGACTACAAGTCTCTTTTCCTTGTGTCTCTCAATAAATTTAAATAATTTGAAGACATATCCCTCTTAAGATCATTTTTGAGGTTATTCATCTCAATAACTCATGCATTTTATGGTCCAGACAATCTCCACAATCTTATAAGAGTCTTAAAACTACCAAGTAGGCTTGATTTGAATTAACATAGGCTTGTAGGTGTGGATTTGAACCTTGATTATAAGCATAATAGTGTCTCGTAATGGTTTATGAAATGAAATGGGGTCTCATTTGTATTAATAATCCTTCTTTGATTGCTCATATTCACCACCCACTCATGTCATGACCAAAATTTTACAAAGCTCATACAGTTTCTCAACTATAGAATGACTATGTATACTCATTTGTATATAAAAAGTGTGAACTCAGCCTTAAGGAAGGTTCAAAACATGTTTTGATCATTTTATCTATCTTCTTTATGTTTTATGTGATCATTTTTGTATATAAATTTAAGAAAACATCTCCTTTATTTGCATTGGCTTATGAATCTCATAACAAGCTCATAATATTAGTGTTATGATTTTAGGTCAAATTCTTGGTTGTAGCTTTATTCCTTGGTTTGCATATCTCCATCATGAAATACCATGACAGCCTTCACTTGTTCTTGGCACATACTTTATGATGGATGATGGGATGCAAATGAATGGAATGGGGAATTATGTATGAGAGATGGAAAACCATGAATGAAGGGTGAAGGGAGCATGAAACACAATGAGAAATGACTGTGTATTATAGTGAATATTGATATGAACCAAATAAAGTGAAAATAGCATGAAAGGGAAACCTCATAACCACCTAGAAGTATCTTATGTAATAATTATCATATCTTCTATGTGATATATCAATTTCGAAGATATTAGAGGAAGATAATTGGATGAATTTAAAACCTAAGACTATGATAAGTACCTTAACAAATGCTAAACAACCTTAACATTTGCTAAATTTTGAAATGTTTGAGAACACAATAATGGTCTTTTGCTGAGTCTTTGGGGAATCTCTTGATAAAATTTCATGAAATTTATGAATATGATGTTTATCCCTTCCAAAAAGAAAATAAGAGATTTTGAAACCCTTTCTCTCTCATAGGTCATATAATTCTCCTTTAGAAGCATACTAAATTGTAGATTTTCACTCAATTGCATTCATAAGCTATACTTGTCTTCACATGTGTGAAATATAAGTGATGGATACCATGAAAAGGTTACTCATATCCCTAAGAATCACTTAAAACTTGAATTTTCTTGAAATGTCACCTTGATGAGGAGAAATTGCATAAAATTAACTGCCTTCCTAGATGTAAGACTACTAATGTATACCTTAAATTCAAAGGGATGATTCATGAGGGAGAGATAAATAATTTAATAATAAATTTCTCTATAATTAATCTCTTTGAGTCTAATTTCTTTTTCCAAAATTACAAACCTAGATTTTGTCTCTCCTAGTTGTACCACCTACAAACTTGAAGGGCTCTCCTTGTGTGCAAACTAGAAAGGTGAAGGGAAGAGACTAGTTTTGACCCTGTATAAAATTATTTTTCCATGAAATTCCTTTTTAACCCCTATTTTTACCTATTTATCTTGCTTATGAGCTCTACCATATGGAATGTTAATACAAGTCTGTACTTTGCTTGAAATATGTATGAAATAGACTATTTTTTTACATTTATTCCTAACTAAAGATTCCATAATAAAAATTAGTGCATTAGGAGAGATCAAAAAGTCAAACATGATGTTAGGATAAATAAGTAGTCATTTTACACCTTTTAATGGCCAAACTTGGCACGTGGGAGCCTAAAAAAGACCTTTTTCAACTTGAACTTGCATAAAGAGACATTTTCTAATTATGAAACTTTATGAAAAACATAAAGTCATACATAAATGTTTAAAAATGTAGTAGGACTAATTTTATGTCCTTTTAATACCATATTTTACTTTTAAAGATCAAAATTTGTCCTTTTCTAGTAAAAATACATAGTTTTAGACCACCTTATAGAGCCTCAACAGTAGCAAGAAAAGTTTCAGACTATAGGGGTGGCATTTTTCCTTGACAAGAAAAATTTACAATAGTTATCTTACTAAAAAAACTTGTAAAATATCCCCTTTGATGTAGAGAAAAGTGGTGGATATAATGTAGGAATTTAGGCTAACCATACATGATCAATTTATTTTTTTGGAATAAAATTTTTGCTTTCATTATTTCTATATGATTTCAAGATGATGTAAGGCCATTTATCTTACCATTTATTCTTATTATTATTGCATGGTTATGTATGAAAATGGAAATGCAACTAATCTATAAATCAATCCTAGCTTAGAGAAGATAAATCCTTCTTACACTTCTAATTATTGATATATTAGATATTTAGGGTCATGTCCAAGATGGATCTGCTAGACCTAGCAAGGGATTTTTTAACATAATAATATCACTAATAAGGGTTCCAAATCCTTCAGTCAAGGAAAACTATGAAATAACCCTAACTGAGTCCCATGTTTTCATATTCACTCAATTAATAACAAGTAAAGTCTAATCTAGTGCTTACCAAATCTTGTAGCACAAAGTGGGGGTAATAAACATACATAAAAGATATATAATCATGTCAATTAATATGAAATATTAATGCACATATCTATATAATCTTACAAATGAGGAATAAAGTTACGAACACTTACCTTTAAATATGAACCCATCGAGCCTCAATATTTACCTTGGCCAAGGAGATTTGTAAGATGTTATTGTGTTATGTAGGGATGATAAGGATAAATCAAATCTAGGATACGTAACATATCTATGCACTCAAAAGACTTATCTATAAGACAATATCCATATCTCTAAATAAAGTATGAAACCCTAAGTTATGATCCTCAAGTAGAATGGTGGATTATATATATATATATATATATATATATATATATATATATATTCTTCTCATATATTATTAATAAATGATGAAATGAGTATGTTTATAATTGAATCTAACCCTAGTTCTTTCAAAATGTTTAGCCAACATAGTCAGTCCAATTGACTTTGTATCATTATTGACAAAAATAAATTAGGTCCTAGTCTATGTCTGCCAAGGGCCAAACTAGACCCTTAATGCATTTTATCAATTAGAGTATAGGGTCAATGGGATTGATAGTGTATCTTAAACCACTAAAAAGGATTTTAGTCTAGGAAAGGGATAATGAAGGTGGAAAATGATTAGAAGAGGGTGAAAAATAGGAGGCAAAGATTTGGGGAATTTTACTATGATATGGTTGGAATAATAACAAGTGGTAGTATAGGGAAAAAATATTATGAAGCACCAATGGTCTTCCCACCCCTTTCTCAGTGCACCCCTTAGGGTTTGCACTCAGAGAGATTGAGACTCGATAGGTTTTTGCAAGAAAGAAAGCATAAAATTTGATAAATTTTTAAAATATTATGTGTATACATATGTGCCACTTGAATCTCTTCACATTTCAATCATTTCCAATAGGGGATGGTGCTTTGTTAAAATAACATAACAACACATAATAGTAAAATTAAATAACTTGTATTAAAGATCAAATAAGATAAATGAAGGAATATTTGATAAACACATACCTGTATTTACCTTAGTGTTGTATATAAAGAAATAGATTTCATAAATGTGAAGGTGTCCAATTTAGGGAACATTAGGTGAGCTTGCAGAAATTATCTAAAAAAGAGTGAAAAATCAAAAAAATTGCAACATAGGCATATAATAGGTGAAAATATTCACTATGATGTTAGGATACCAAAACATGTTATGGTTCATAAAAAGATATTGTATAGATAAATATATGATTAAAATACAAAATCTAATGGTAAATATTTGAATTGTAAATAAATTTGATCAGTAAATATAAATAGAGTGAAAAATAATTCATTCATCATTTTTCTTATTATGATAAAATAGGACTCTTAAAGACCTAGTTGGAGACTAGAGAATCATCATGTTGAGGAGACATCAGGTGAGATGAGGAGGATACATAGTAGCTACATTGTGTGTAACAAATATAAGCATTTATAAATTTCAAAATTTTGAGTATTTTTATTTGAAATTAATGTAAAAATATAAAATTGATTAGTATGCAAAATATAGGTATCATAATGAACATAAGAAAATTTTAGGTAAACTAGGGATAAAATAGGGTATTGGGTAGGAATAATTTGGATCAATAAATTCCCAAGGCATTTATGGTAAATGGGAAAAAGTTCTTCATTGTAGATGAATAGAGTTGACCTAGTTGACTTAGTTCATAAAGAAAATTAGAATGGTAAGGCTAACTATGTAGCAATGAGTTGATTTAGTATGCTAAAATGAGGTTCAAAGTGTAGTAGTGGGTTAACTTCATTTTTAAAGGTTAGGATTGATTGCGTATGATAAGGTTGATTTAGTTTGTTGAAATAGGCCATCGTTGTAATGCAGGGTTGATATAGTATCTTAGAGAAAGAAAATGGCCAATGTAGTATCAATGTGGCTGATCTAGTAGGAATTTAAAAGAGATGATCTAGTATCATAAATAAATTATAGGGCCTATTTTGTATTGAAATTGGATGATGCTATATAAAATTGAGAAACTAAATCAAAAGTGGCTGATTTTTGAAATTTTAAGAATGTATTTTGATTATTTATGACATGGAGATTTGATAAATCTTTTATTATTTGATATTTTCTAGAGATGTTAGAGGTATTAGTGAATAATAGATGCATCATGGATATTGGATTTATTAGATTGATTGACTGACATGGATAGAGTGTGACTAGTCACATTGGGCTTTGGAGGCATAATGGAGATGAGGCACATCTCGCTTAGTGTTGATCTCATTATCATGTTCCTTGTAGCATGGGAGAATTTTACCAACAATTTTTGATGGGAGGTGTATGGGGATATGATTGAGTTGGGTATCATGTTATAGGATGTCAATGCATTATTGGGGTTATCGATAGGAGGAACACTAGTTATTTTTGGGACACTGAATTATCTAGAGAGGTGAGAACTAACTCAGTGGGTGACATGCTCAGATAAAATATACTTAAGATTGAGGGTGAGTTTTTTTTATGTATATATTTCTAATATTCTAGACATTTAGAAAGCCATGATTCAGACTTAAGTGTTATGTCACAAGTTAGATGGTAAGGTACCGATATATGCGATTGCCTTTTGTCAATCTATTTTGGATCAAGATGATCTATATGAATTTAGGGCTGTCATATGGACCAAACTCATTCATGATATATATGGGATGTTTTCCATAGGGAAAAAAACCATGGGGCCTTATGTTTTATTGAGAGCTTAGACATATGAAAGGTTTTCTATGTATCAACTAGTTAGGTTATCCCATGTGGTGGATGATAGGTTACCTCAACTAATGAGATAAAGGTATAATCATGTAGATTAGGTTATTCCCCATGTGCCATTATTTCATAATATCACATGAGGAAAGATTGTGTGTCAACTATATAGGCACATTGCTACTATATGGCCTAGTTGGTTGACTATAGTGATAAGTTTGAGATGGGTGTGGATCAGAGGACACTATAATTCATGGGTAGAGTCACATATAGTGGCATGATTTTAAAGGTAAGTTAAACTCCCACAATCAATTTCCCCTCGAGTAGTTCCTACTTATTGGGAACAACATGCTATAGAGCCAAGGTGGAGAGGAAGAGGAGTACCAATGGAGATACATGTGATTAGGTTGTGGCATGTTACACCATGTAATATTTGATTAAGGGAGGGGATGATATAGATGTTGATGCAAGGACATATGCATCATATTAGGCACCACCATAGTTGTATAACAAAACCACCTTGACTACATCATAGATGGGGATCTAGGGACATAACAAGCATCATAATAGGCATCATAATAGGAACCACCATAGTGGTATTAAAAAAAACCACCTTGACCACACCATAGATGGAGGAACTACTAGCAAGAGTGAGTATAGGTGAGGATGACATTGTATAGTAACCCAAAAACTTTTTAGGACATAGCTGGCCTATAGAGACACCTATCAGGAGAGGGTCATGGTGGGCATGAGTGGTGACTCCTAGATTTTCACTAGCACATAGGCAATCCATAGAGGAAGCACCTAGGGGATGATTAGATAGAGATAATATGCTTAGTGGGTGAGTAGATAGTGAGATAGTGGTTACTGATATCAAGACTAGTGAGAAATATTATGACTTTTTTTAATCCTTGAAATAAAATATTATTTATATATGGTTATAATAGATAAATAGATTTTAATATATAAACATGATATACTATCTATCTAGTTTTAGTTTTACAAATCCTATGATAAAGGAGGTCAGATGAGGAGTCCTAACTATGGACATGTATCATGACACTTTGGATAGGGTAATGAAATGATACAACCCTACCATTTTGTTTATTCCTATGGTATGATCTACTCCAACCTAGGCAAGCTAGTTTAAACTAGTGGGGGAGGCCATAAGGTAGTTTTAGGCATGTAGGGATGGATTGTATCCACTAACAAGGGTGGGAGAGGGAGAGGCATAGGACGAGTAGGCATTGGCTCAGGAGAGATTAGTGCATATAGATACCATAGTCTAGCTTGGATAGGTGCAATCCTAGGTGGATAAATTATATGGATAGAAAGCAAGTTTGAGATCCTAGATTGCCTTTTTCCAACATACAATTTAGAGGAGATAATCTTAGGCATCTATGAGAAGCATGGCTAGTCCACATGATAGGCATGATGGATCCAATTCATAGATCTAGAGCTATGTATTTTGTATTGTGTTCCTTATATTATATAAAGCACATGATGTATATATATAGATTTTGATAGTTGGATTTGAACTCATGAATTATATTTGGTTTTGGATGTTAATGCATGGATATATCTATTTCTATCACATGTACTTATATTTTTGTTTTATATTTTATGGGAAATACATGTGTAGTGTTTTATTTTCTAGCATTATGTGATACACATGCATGGTTAAAAAGACGAAGAAAAAAATTATTTGGAAATGTATAAGTAATCAAAAAAATACATTTTACACACTATATCATTATGGTAAATGTGTAATAACAAAATATGATTAAATATAATAAACCAAATATGGTAAAAAGGATAACAAAATTGTTTTAAACCATAAAAACTATTTATACCAAATTAAAACAAGTAAAATCACATTATATCACGTTGGGAACTATGAAAATAATGTAATAAAATGGAAGGCACATGAAAACTTAAAGGTATTAAAAAAAATTAAGTTAATCCATCATACTAAATCATGTTGGGAAGTATAAAAGAGAAACAAAATTATAAAACCAAACGTAAATTGATCGCACTAATTCAAGCTAGAAAGTATGGAAAATATAAGAAAAATGGTTGTATTCTTACATGTAATTATAAAGTAAGAATATAAAAAATGAAATATCAATGAATTAAGTATAAAACATACTATTTCAAGATGGGAATCATGTCAATGACATATAACTCATAATCAATCACTACTTATCTCAAATTTGACACATGTAATTTCATTGTGACTTGAGTATTGGAAAATTTTGTGAGAAAGGCCTGATCATATCCATGGTCTTACACTGAAATTCATAAATGGAATCCCTAGGGAGAATTATCATCAAACAAATAATATTTATCAATGGAAAATTTTAGGATTATTGTAAATGAAATAAAGAATGTAAAAATCATAATGGAGGCATATATGAGAAGACCTTAAGAAATATGATGCATATTAAGGACATAGAAAATACACTAAATGAGTAGTGACCATCAATATATAAAGGATACCCTATTAATAGTAAACACAAATTTGTAGGTGAGGGACTAAGGTCGACTCATTTTGGCTGTTAAACAAGTAAAGTAAAATGGACCTACCTTCCTACAATGTGTTCCCCATTCCTAACGACCTCTTACAAAGCCATCAGTCTACTAATAAGACTAGGTACTTGTGTAATAAAGTAGGTAGCACTATTATTTTTTTAATTCTGCCTTTCCAATCTAATGTCCCACCACATCCCAATGGACCTTTACTATATCATGAGGCTAAATATGGAGTTTGAACTTTGACTATAAAAAGTATGTGTGCATTGAATCATACCTTTTAGTGAAATTTAAATTTTGAAATATTGAATTTTTCCTTTTATTTCATTACCTTTTGTTAAAATTATTTGGATATTAAATTTTTATGTATTTTAATATTCCTCCTCGATACAAACTTGGAATAACTAGCATGAGAGACAAAGTGGTACACATGAATGAGATTTATACTTTGGCTAAAGGAAGCTACATATCTAAAGACATGATTGAATAAAACACTAAGGATTATTTATGAACAAGTATATTATATAAAGTTTGAGCTATGTGTATGCTTAGTTTGTGAAAGGAAATATAAGGGGGATAAAGTGAGATCTAAGGTGGACCATTAAAATGATATTTAGAATGAGATTACTTATTTTCTAACTGATCACATGGTAAATAAATATTACTAAGGAGAGTAAGGTTTGTATAACCAAGTCACAGTAATGATTATCCATCTTATGGACATAATGTAGTAAAAAATCATGAGAAAATAGTAAGACATCCAAGATAATAAATTAACTCATAAAGATAAACATGTAATCATAAAAATAATCCATAATAGATCGTAAGGAAATAAAATGACACCATAAATAACATATAATCCGAAATAGAAATAGCCATAAAAGATATATATGTGAATAAAAATATGACACAGTCAAATGATATAAAGTAGATAAATATAAACTTAGATCACATGTCCAATCCAAAATGAATAAGAAACTGAAGGAATACCATGATATATTCATAAATACTAATAAATTTGTTTGTAAGCATTGTACACAACATTTGATATATCTATATGAAGTTAGACCCTAAATGTAGCAAGGGTCTCATTGATCTTTACTGAAATCTAAGAAAATAATTCTCATTGAATATACTGAATAAAAATGTAGGCATGACTAAAGTAATGTGCTAAGGAGGACCATCATGCATAGGATATTTAGGATAAGGAATAAGAGTGAAAGCTATGAGACAAGAAGGAATCACCAGTGGAGAAGGGACCATAGGTGGAGGAGCCACAAGTGGAGAAGGGACCATAGGTGAAGGAACCACAAAAGAATAATGTACCATAGGTGGAGAAACCACAAATGAATAAGGGGGAGCCTTATGGTATTGGTGACTTATGAGAGGAAGAAAAGTAGGCATATGAATGGTCATAAGGTGACTTTGGAGATGCTACTAGAGTATATAGTAATAGTCAATGTGATGGGTACTATATTGGTGCCATAAATAATATACCTCTCCATATTTGGGAATATACTCAAGTAATAACTTTGGGGAGGTATAGTCTTATATGTAGGATGAGGAACAATATGATATAAGGTGTAGATATATTATCAAATCTTTTGAAAATGGGTTGAATAATGATTATGTATTTCATGGAAGTAACAAATATGCTTGTTAATAGACTTTGTGGGTGTACTAATAGAGGGAGTAGAAGCAAAATTATGGGAAGGCTAGTATAGTTTAAATTTTATAGTCTAATGACTATAAACTCTATGGAAGTCATATTACAATCGATCAACCTATTAGCTAGGCAAAGGATAGATCTATGATAAAGGACTTAGGCCATTGCCAAGGGGAGGTAGTGTCAGTGAAGAGAATAGGTTAGAATCAACTAAAGGATAAATAGAATCATAAACAAGAAGAGAGTTAAAGTAAGGTAGAGTGGGAATAGGATCCAGAATAGGTTCAACTAAAGGAAGAAAAAGATGCATAGATTGTTTAAAAATAATAGCAAGTATGTTAGGGGGAAGTCAACTATAAGGATCTTGGTATCTATTGAAATGATATGGACTAGTAATAGCATGATCCTAAATATTTATTCAAAAATTGTAATTGTGCCATGGGAATGCACCATATATACCCTATGAATAAGAGGGATAATTATAAAATTAGGAACAATATAAGACAATGTGATAAGTTAAATAGAAACACTAAAACAAATAAGAATGATAAATAAGGATCTCATCATCTCTATCCTGAACAAGACCTCATAAAAATGGGTCATCTAAAGTATAATCATAATCATAGTCACATCTATGAAGATCAATTTTACAATTAGGTATGACCTTCTCAGCAGAGGTCACATGATGAATAGAGTGTTGGATCTTAGTTAAGACTATGGATATACCATCACTAGGTGTTTGATCAAAATACAACTTCAAATATGGTGGAAACTGGGAAATGAGATGAGGAGATAGATCCAAATTTTCTATCTTGAGGTTAATCTCATCTAACTCATCATCATCAAAATTTAGGTTAGGTGGTATATTCTTTATGAGTTTTGGGTGACCATGATAACCTCTCATAGATTTTATAAAAAAATTAAAGAGTTGAGATTATTGGAATGAAATACTTAGAAAGTGTTCAAGGTTTGGAATTTTGAATACACTATAGGCTTATAATTATTCAAAATTCCAATGGTTAGTGTTTCCTTGAATCCTATAGATTACACCATTCTAAGGGTAATTGACACATCAGTAGGAAGAAGAGGTGACAATGCTCATGTGATGAGTCCATGGCCTACCAAGAAAGAAATTATAGGAGATGGTAGGATTGAAGATCATAACCTTCACTCAAATAGTGATAGGTGAGATGGTAATAAGGATCTACACATAATGTAAGGGAGGTATTTATCTTCGATCATAACCTTGACATGTGTTGTGTATAGAATTAAGATTACAATAAGAGTATCTAGGAGTTTTAATGAAGTCAATAGAGGAAACACAAGTACCTAAACCCTTGCCAATAAAAGCAATATTTACTTGGATTTCACTAATTTTAATGCTTATAAATAGGGGAGGATCATCCTCATGAATCAAAATCTCATATAGAATCATAGAATCAATAGAAATTTTGAGAGTGAGAAAAGTGTCTATTATTTTGTCAACATGTATAGAAATATCTTCACATTGTTGTAATATGTTATATTCTAACCCAGATAAGGTAGATTCGCATCCTACCATCAGAGGATGGGGTATGTTTATTTTTAATAGGAGTTTCATAAGGTGACTGTGATGATGTGAGGAAGTTTGCCTAAGTTAGAGAAAGGGAATTTGAGATGGGAGATTGGTAAGATTCATCATAGGTTCCCATTCATCATAACCCATGAGTGTACTATTTGATAAAGGTGCTTAATGTTGGAGGAAATCCTTAGAAGGAAAATTATAGGTACATGTAAATTTGTGGTAATATGACATGGGAGGTTTAATTCGAGGATAAATTGGTTGATTGTCATGAGAGGTTTGGGTTGTTGATTTAGGTTTATCTTGTGATAGATTTAAATAAGTGGTATTATAAGGTTGAATATTCTTGGTGATGGAAAAAAATGTTGGAGAAATTATATAAATGGTATGAGAAGTGTTATATAATGGAGGTGTTGGAATTTTTTTGTCAAAGGAGATAAGATTCTCTTTCCCCAACTCTGTTAAGTGAGTGGGGAAGAATATTTGATAATACAAAAAGTGTGATAGATTGGTGTGTGTGGGTAGGAATAGAATAAATGAAAGCAACTACACTTCACATATTGGTCATATTTACAATATTATCTTTAGGAGTTTGGTTTATAAGACTATTAATGTGATTGGTGGAAGGAGTAAGTTTATCATTATTATTTTGATGGTTTAAAAGAGGATCTTTGTAAATGGATAGAGAGCATTACCCTAATTCAAATTTTGATTTTTACATCATGTTTTGTGAGATTTGAAGGTGATGTCATAGGATTGTTGACATTTACTAATGATGGAATCATTATTTAAACTTGGTCCAAGGAGAAAATTGATTTGTAATCGATAAGAATAAAGTGTCATATCAGTGTAAAACACACTTGAATAATGGATCAAAACCTGAAATTCATGATTTAATAAAAATCAATATTTTAAATGATTATGGAATTTAATAACATATTATAAATATCCATAATTTACTAAATTTAAAGAGTGTAATAATAATAAATGAGACTATTTAATAGTAATACTGAGCTAATTTGATAATGGAGATCATCATAATGGCCTATATCTCTTGATCCACTCAAAGTGAGGATCACTCCATTAAATTATCATAAAATAGCTTTACAATTTCTTTATAAATCCCTCAAATCATCTTTATAGGCTTAAATCTCATGAAGAGATACTCTCAAACCAAAATTATATAGCTTGAGTCCTTTGAAAATCTCTTTATGGATCTATAACACCCTTTTATCACTTGTTCTTCAAATACAGTCAAAAATTTATGACAAAATGAACCCCTCACCCCTTTATATAGGTTCACAGGTCCACAAAAAGTATTATCCCCTTTTTTAATAATATTTATCTCTGCCCTTTTTTACGGGATTTATATTATCCCATTATAATTTTATATGAAAATTTGATAATATCCCACATATTTAATTTGTGGGCTTGCACATAATTATCAAAATACTAATTAATTATAATATTTGAGGAATGAGTGTATTAATAAGCTAGCATTTAATTGGTCTATGTTACGACATCATCATTTGACAACAATATTTATTGGTAAAAACTTTTGCATATGAACATAAAATTGGTCCATTCAAAATGCACCAAAAAACTCTTGATGAGCTCTAAGCTATGTTAATGATCAATATATAATTTGATGACTTCATTTTTGGAGCATATATGGATCCTCCTAGATCAATCCTTTCTAATAGGATCTTTTGGACCTCTAAAAGTTAATTAATTGATAAAGAGGTAAGGGTATTTCTCCCTCACATTTATTACTTCCATCCATTTGGCCTTGTTTGGGTGCATCCCTTTGAGACCAACTCAAAGATACTCAACATATCCTCTTTATTAAGTCTGAATCTTCTTATTAAGAATTATATCTTCCTACAATTCTGTTAGATACTCAGAAGCAAAATCATCAACATAAGGAATGGATACACTCTCATCATGATCTAAAATCATTAGAGGCTCATAGAATTTCAGATTTTCCACATTCAAAATTGAATAAATCTACATATAAGTTGGAAAATCTAATTGAAAATCATTTTTATAAATCTTTTCTATAATCTAAAAATGACCATACCATATTAGTTTCAATTGTTTACCTTTACTTTTTAGCCTTTCCTTACTGATGTGAAGCCATACCAAATCACCTTCAACAAATTTGTGATCCACACAATGTTTATCATGTCTTGCTTTATACTTTTCCTAATTTTATCCAGCTGATCTCAGATAGTTTGGTATACCTATTGTATCTTTTCAATAAACTTCTTGGCTTTAACAACATCATTACATTAATCAATAGTTGAATCCTATCAATAAAAAACATCTAGAGGAGATTTAGGTAGATATCCATAAAAAAAATTCAAAAGGAGATTTCATAGTAGAAGAATGAAGTGCACCACTATAATCATGTTGAATATAGTATAAATGTTCATCCCAAAACTTGGGATGTTTACTATAACAACCCTTTAAGAAGTGTACCACTATGTATTTTACAACCTCTATTTGACCATCAGTCTATGGATGAAGTACAATGATCTTATGAAACTTAGTGTCCATCAATTCCCACAATGTTGACCAAAATTCCCTAAAAATTTGAGAATCTTGATTAGAAATAATAGAAGAGGGAAAACCAAAATGAACCCATACATGTTGAAAGAATAAGTGTGTCATACCTTTCCCTATAATTAACTTAGTGCAATGAATCAAAACACACATCTTGCTAAATCTATCCACTACCACATATAAGTAATCATGTTTGCTTCATGACATAAGCAAAACCCATACAAAATCCATGGAAATACTTTCCTCAGGATGGGTAGGAATAAGTAAGGGAGTGTAAAGTCCTAGTTTCTTATTACTAGGCTTGCGTGTGGCATAAAGAACACACCCCTTGATATATTTGGAAACATTTTCCTACATACGAGGCTAGTAAAAATACATTCTCAAATGTGCAACCATTTTACCTACTACAAAATGACCATAAATAAGAGAAGTATGTAATTCCATAATAATGTGTACCCTTTCATTTTGAGGAATTCAAAGTTTACCTAAATGATAAGAGAGTCCATTATGCACATGATGGTCTAATTCTTTAACCTATTTACCACTCATTAAATCCTTATACACATCCTTAAATTTAGCATCATCAACTTATCATTCTTTATAAATTTCATGAGTCAAATAACCATGATGTAAAAGAATAGATGCAACTACCATAGGAGGTCTAGAAAGCATGTTAGTAAGTTTATTCTAAATACTTTTCTTATACCTGATCACAAGATGAAATTATTGTAGGAAACACATCCAACAAAAATACCTAGACTATTGTAGCCTGGCTTGTGACTAGAGATACTGGAGGGGTTAATGATCTATATGTATCACTATCTCCTTACCCATCAAGTAATGTTTCCACTTCTTAGCACTTTAAACCAATCCATATAATTCCTTATCATAAGTTGGATAGTTTCTTACCACACCTATCAAGGTCTCAAAATGATAACATATAGGTTAATTTCCTTTAGTTAGAATAACTCCCATAACATAATCAATTACATCCATCTCAATCTCAAATGGATACTATAAATCAAGAAGTGCCAAGATAAGAGCAGTACTAATCTTTGTCTTCAAAGTGTCAAAGGCCCTTTGTTACTTGCCCCCCAACTGAAAAACTTGTTTTTAGTAGTCAAAGAATGTAAGGGTGATGCAATAAGTGAGAAATTAACAATGAATTTCCTCCAATATTGTACTACACTAGGAAAACTTCTAACCTGAGTTACATTATTAGGCAAAGGCCATTTAACTATAACCTACACTTTTGTAGGATTAATTTTCAATTCATCATGTCCTACAATATAACCCAAGTGAATTAAAGAGGTCCTTCTGAATTCACATTTATAAAATTTCAAATAATGTTTCTCCCTTTTCAATCCATCCATGACTTTCCTAGTATGAATCACATGATATTCCCAAGACTGACTAAAGATCAAAATATCATCAAGTATACTATAAAAAAATCATCAAGGAATAGCCTAAAAACATAATTAATCAATAGCATGAATGTATCCACTACATGACATAACCTAAAAGGAATGATAAGCCATTCAAACAATCCCTGATTTATTTTAAAAGCAATATTCTAAATCACACCATCATTAATTCTAACCTGATGATACCACTTTTCAAGTCTAACTTAGTGAAATAGATAACATTTCTTAATTGATCTAGAAAATCATCAATGCAAGGAAGAGGGTAATGATTCTTAATAGTAATTTTGTTTAAAGCATGGAAAGCAACACATATTCACCACGTGCCATCTTTATTTGGCACCAAAATGATAGGTGAACCAATAGGAGATGAACTTGGATGAATAACACCCTTTTCCAAAAGATCCATTACTTGGTTTTTGATTTCCTCATTTTCCACAACTGATAACCTATACATGCCAATGTTAGGGAGAAGAGAATCTTGTAACAATTGAATTTCATGTTAAACTCCCCTTTCATGGGGCAACCCTTTGGGATCATAAAACACATCATCATAAGTAGAAATGATTTCAACCAATTCTTTCTTATGTTTAGGATCACAATTTTCCAAAGCTTTTGAATATTCTTTTTCCTTAGACTTAATCAACATGAATTAAAAATTCTTTATTGAATTTACTAGTATTTTCATTTGCCTTGTTTTAACCAAGGAAAGACTCATCTTAGCATGATGTATTCTCACTATATATTTAATTCCATCCTTAACAAGCAAGCACTTATTCTCCTCCTTATAGAAGATTTTTTTCCTATAATAAAGATAAGGGATTCCTAAAATAATCCCACACGTATCTAGAGGAACTACATCTAGATCAACTTCATCCATGAATTTGGATGCAATGGCAAATTTCAATCTATAAGTTTTGGTTAGTTGAATTTTTGCATCATCACACACCCAACCAAGTGGATAGGGTTTCAGATGGGGAGTTTTTTGTAGGCCTAACATTTTAACAATCTCTTCAAAAATAAATTTTACCTATGATCCACTATCAAATAGAGTGTCAATATTAGTATATTTTGTAACAAACCTAATGTGGAACAACTCATTTCTTTTCTTATCATCATGCATAATTTTTTGTTTTTAAGAACAAACAACATTAGATGACTTAGTGCTATAAATAGAAAGAGAAGAATAATTTTGCATACTCATAGTTGTGATCTTAGTTTTGTCCTTGGAGTTTTAACCTAGATCTTGAACCACAATATTAGTTTTCTTATCCTTCTTCTTAAACATGTAAAAAGGATTCAACTTAGGATGTAATTTCCAACACTTAAATTCATCATGATTATTATTACAATTATTTAAAAATGTCTTACCCTCTTCTTTATGAATATTAATAGTGTATTTTTGTTTACCCTTTACATAACTTTTCCCTTTAGAATTATTAACATCATATTGCTTACCTTTAATTTTAGGAAAAGATTCTTTTGTCTATTTTCCTCTAGCCTCTAAATGAATAGTGTTAACACATGCTTCATTTAAACTAGTCAGATTGAGAAATAGAATTATGTGTTTCAAGTAATTAGGCAACCCAATTATGTACTTAAGTAGTGTTTCCTATGTATAAAGAGGAATATTGAAAAGTAAAGCATTTTTGCTAAATTCCTATGTATAATCTTGAACACTTTTTCCTTTAGTTTGTTTGAAATATTGCCAATCCATTATAACTTGCTTCATAGAGCCTTAAGGATAAATTTCATTTTGAGTGCATCAAAAAATTCACTCTAAGTGGAAGTCAAGTTACCTATGTTAATCTCACTTTCCTTCAACTTACTTTCCCACTATATGAGAGATTTACCTCCCATTTGAAGAGTAACCAAGTGAATTATTGTCTCATCATCTAAATATTTTAGACCCTAGAATATACTTCAATTTTATTTATCCAGTTATCCATATTTTTTACATTAATCTCATCATTAACTATCGATAATTCAAACTTAATATCTAGCTTTAGTGAGGGGAGAGATTCAATGGATGTTTTATATTTACCATCATTTTAAGAGGAGGAAGGTTTCTAAAAAAATTTACCATGTTCGTCATGCTCCATTTTCCTTCATCTTTCATGTTAAATCTCATCAACCATATCCTTAATTTCCAAGAGGCCTGTTGAAAAGCTCATTCAGACTCGAAGTCATCTCCCATTTCTGCATTATGTCTTAATCCAAACTCTAGATTGTACTTAAATAATTCTCCTTTACCCCACCTAGATATTGACCTTATCAACATACACTATCAATCTGTACAAATTCTTCTTTGATACCAAAAATCTGACCCATAATCGATAACAATCAAGTTTTGTAGTAGTGGAAAACACACTTGAATAATGAATCAAAACCATAAATTTATGATTTTATAAAAATTATTATTTTAAATGATTATAAAATTTAATAATGGATTTTAAATATCCATAATATATTGAATTGAAGGAGTGTAATAATAATAAATGAGACAAATTGATAGAAATACCAAACCGATTTGATAATGGAGTTTGGCACAATGGCCTACATCTCCAAATCCACTCGAAGTGAGGATAACTCTGTTAAATTGTGACAAAATATCTTTAAAATTTATTTAAAAGTATTTAAAATCATATTTATAAGATTAAATATATTAAAGAGATACTCTCAAACCAAAATTATATAGCTTGAGGCCTTTAAAAATCTGTCTATGGCCCTATAACACCCTTTTAGTACTCAGTGTTCAAATACATTCAAAACTTGATTAAAAAATGAACCCCTCACCCCTTTATATAGGTTCATAGGTCCAAAAAATGTGGGCTTGGATGATTATACTTTCCAATTTCAAATAATATTCATAATTATCCCAAGACCATTATTTTAGGGATTTAACATTATCCCCTTTTTTAATAATATTTATCTCCACCCTTTTTTGTGGTATTTATATTATCCCATTATAATTTTATATGGAATTTTGATAATATCCCACATATTTAATTTGTGGGATTCCAAAAAATTATGAAAAAACCAATTAATTATAATATGTGAGGAATGAGAAAATTAATAAGCTAGCATTTAATTGGTCCATATTACCACATCATCATTTGACCACAACTTTGACTGACAATAAATTTTGCATACAAACTCAAAATTGGTCTATTCAAAATGCACCAAAAATCTCTTGATGAGCTCTAAGATATGGTAATGATTAGTCTAAAACTTGATGACTTAATTTTTGGAGTGTATATGGATCCTCTAGATTATAAATCTATAGCTAAGTTATGCAATTGACTTCATGTTTCATGAGAGTGACCCCAACTAGCATGAAACTTACAGAATTTATTTGGATCATCCCATGATTTCATAAGGAAAGTGGGATCAAGATCTCATGAAAGAGGACTTGGTAGACTCATTTGGAGTTATACTAAGGATAATATATTAAGAGCATTGATGTTGTTTATGTGATAAAAATTGAGGATTAGGGGTGTGGTTTAAAGTGGAAGCTTGTTTTGGACTAGGGTTTGGAGCAATAACTTGAATGGTATGAATGGTATCATAGGAATAAATGACACCATCATTAATATCATGATAATTTTTATTTTTGATGAGCATGAAAGTTCCCACATTATGTTGGGATGGCTCAAACTAATGCATGAAAAAATCTTGGTGCTTGGATTAGTCGAGGGCCTTTTACAAAGTTTGTGGAGAAAGTCCTGACCCACTATTAAAACTTAAGATAGAGAGTTTTGGTGAAAAATAAAAGAGGTTTTCATTCACCATGTTGTGTTCACACTTATTAGACAAGGTATTCTACCATTTGATGAAATATTGTATGGTTTCCATCTCAATTTTTTTTTAATTAATAAAATTAGCCAAGGTATTCTTAGAAAGGTCACTAGTTTGAAATTCTTGTACTAGAGAGTTAACTAAATCTTCCAAATGAGTGATGGAATGATAATTGAGTTGGTTATACTAAACTAAAGTGTCTCTAGAGATGGTTTTCACTAAGATCTTGGTATTGGTAAAAGTCTTTAACTTGACCTAATCTTTGTATAGATTTATAAATGTTTTTAATTGCAAGGTAGGATCAGTTGTCCCATTGTAACTAATGGTAGAGGTGATACCTCTTATATCTATGTTATAAATTTGAGGCATGATATTTTTTTAAATATTTTTAATCATTTTTTTAACAAGAGGTTGTTGGGTAAAAGGGTTTCCATGGGAATTCCTAAGGGTGGGGGTCATTTTGATTGTGTGTTCCCCTTGAAACATGTTGAGGGTGATTTTAGAGTTAAATAAAGTGGTTTTACTATTAGAGAGTTATCATGATGATATCATGGTGGTGTCATGAAATATCCTTGATAAATGGTTGAATATCCTTGATAGTCTATATGACAATTACAAAGTGTGCAATATGTTTGTTCTAGTGTGTTTTATATATGGTTGGTTGATCTTCAGTATTGACATAACTTGAGAGGATCAAGGATGGGTATGAAGGTTTGAACATGTGAAATTAGTAATATAAGATATGATCCATACTTTTAGAGATTATGTGTATAAATTCATCTGGTTTATCATAGTATTCATCTAGACACTTTGGGTCTAGTCGCAAAAAAGATGAGTAGGCAGTTTGATGATATAACCATTTCCATGTGGGAAGGAGTCAAGGGGAGATGGTCATATGGTTGTGATAATTTTAGTCCATATTTGTTTTGTGATAAATATTAAGTAATGAATATAATAAAAATCAAATATATGAGGGTGTAAAGTTAGCTTCTTAGATAGATTTCATTATTTTCCCATGGCTAAATTTGTAAAGTGGCTAGAAATATATGATTAAGCATGTTGATGAGGTCAAAACTTGCACATGTGGATGTTTCAAGTGAATGTGATCATATGGGTTTGTTTATTTTTTGACTTATTTTATCTTAAATAATATACATATCATGTGATGTAACATGTTATAGTTATGCTTAATCAAATTTTGCCTCTCAAGCAGATTTGGACATGGTTGGCTCTGTGACAAAAGTTTATGAGAAGGATCTTTAATGGTGTTGTATCTCACATGAATGAGAGTTTTAGGAGTAGTATTTTATATATTTATATTCACCTATGTGATGATATCATTTTTTATAAATTTAAGATCATGCAATTAAGTGTAGAATAAGTTATTCACGTGTAAAAATGACTACTCATGCATATTGGCAGGGTTCCCATACATAGTGATTTTTGGAAGTCTTAAAGATCAAACAAGATCCATAGTGTGTGATTTATCTAAGTAGTTAAGAGGTAGTAATATGAGGATAGGTTAATTATTTATAACATCTAAGTAAAGGTATAATATCTTGATCCAATAGCTATCAGATAATCATATAGTTTGATCATTGGTGAACATTGATAGTTAAGGACCTTGTTGATCTATTGAGATCAATGGAGTTTATTGAGTCAAAATTTTGAGATGTAATGAGATAATATCAAAGTGATATTTTTTTAATGTTTAATCATTGGTGCCTATACCTTGAATATAAATCAAGATCAACAAAGTATATTTGATATAAGTTGAGAGTCCATAGGATTTGAGCATAGTGTTTGAAGTTTAACTATGACTATTTGCTTTTGAATGTTTGAATTTAGAAAGGAAATACAAGTGTTAAATTTTGATATAGGTCAAATTTTATATTATAGTAAAAATATAATATGTAGAGGACTCTAAGGATCATATGGACATATGTATTTGAAGATCTGGACGTGAGTATAGACAAATATACTGAGCTTCAAAGTTGAATGCATTTCCATATATGTTCTGTAAGTGACCTAAGAAGGATATTTAAGCTCATGAGTTTCTATTTCAATGTTTCATGGTGAATTAGATATTGGGGAATATTTTAGACTCCATTTGGATGGTCTTTAATTATTTTTGAGGTGTGTTTAAAATATCTTAAGTATGAATAATGCTAAAGAAGTTGATTGTATGTTCATTAATGTTATTCTTGTGGTGACTGTGATCTCTTGAAGATGTCATAAGGGACATATGGAGTATACCTATATGTTTATAAGTGGTCCTATGTTTTTTTATGGTCAAATAAGTGTCAAAGAGTTGAATGGGTCTCCATAGAACCTAAAAGTGACTTAGGTCTATTTTTGAAAGGGTATTATGCTTAAGTGTGACCCATATGAGATGCCTTAAGGGTGAAGGAATGTTTTTAGGTCAAAATTAAATATTATGATTCTATTATTTCATCTTCTCTCTATATATAGTGTAATAAAATGTGTTGGGTTCTAGACTTGTATGTGAGAGATTATAGAAAGGCTTGTGTGTGTGGTTTGTGAAGAGAAGTATAGGTAGAGTGCCTCTTAGTGAAGTTAATTAGTATAATAGTTGGTTGACTATGTGTATGACCTATAGGTCATTTTCTTGATGATAGTAAAGTGTTTTTATAGTATGATGTTGTGTAAATTTTTTTGAGTGTGCATTGTAGCATGCCTATGTGAGAGGCTTGTTTGAGAAAGAGAGAGAGAGATTATGCATAGATTAAATAATCAAGAGGTTCATCATCAAGTGATTCAAAAATCAATTATAAGGTAGAAGTGTTATTCTCAAGGAGGGTATAAAGGACTTGATCTTCCTTAGGGGAAGTTTCTCCTTATGAAATAGGGTTTTAATAAAAGATATTTGATCTAAAGGACTTGATCAAGGTTGTAGGTCAAAAGGACTTGGCTGAAATTTCCTAATCAAAATAACATGATTAGTCTCCTATTTGTGTTCTTCTTATAGGATATTAGTCCATGTTTTTTATGATTGAGAGTGGGTTTTATTCCCCAAGAAGGTTTGCCATGTATACCTTGTGTTTTGTATGTAATATTGATTATGTTCATTGATTCATTATTATGAATGATCTATATGTTTCATGAATGCTTGTGATTGAATGCTTAACTAATTGAAAGGGTTTGGAAATTATATTGGATTGCTTACCATATTGATTTACTCTACTCTCAATGGGTTGTGTCTATAACAATTGCTATTATAATGATTCATTTGGTGGAGGATTAACAACTTCAAGGTGATTAAAGGTACAATAGTTGATGAAATGGTTATGGATTAGCTTCAAGACAATCTAGTTTTTTATTTATCAAAAGTCAATACTGTTGTGTAGAATCTAGGAGAAACTATCAAGAATCTAAAGGTCTTGGTGAATACAAGTCTCAATCAAAGAAAGGAAAAATGTGAAAATAAGGTTTTGACTTACTTAGATGTGTTTTTATCTAATAATAAAAAATATGTCAACTCCATCAAAAGTATCAATAATGAAAATACATTAAGAGGTAATTATCAAGAAAAAAGAGGATCAAACATGAACAAAGTCTTCAATGGGTATTGTTTCTCCTATAATAAATTTGGTCTTATATATATAAGGATTGTGTTCTTTCTCTAGAGATCAAAAGGGATCTCATATGTTACAACTATAAAAAACCTGGTCACATAGCCAAGAAATGCAACATAGCCTTTTCAAAAAAGGATATATAGGTAATTGACACTATCAAATGGCTTAAGAAGACCAATTCTAAATAAGAGAAGATGAAAAATCCTAGAAGATCATAAAAGGAAGAGTCATTATTTTTTCAAGCAGCCTTGCACACTGAGGGAGATGAGAAAAAGAGATGGTTCATAGACACTGGATACTCAAATCATATAATAGGAGACCAAAGCAACTTTATCTCTCTAAAGAATACCAACCCAGGTGCAGTTAGATTTGGTGACAACAAGTCTACTAACATAGTCAAAAAATGTACTATAAGTTTGGCTAATGGTCATATGAAGTCTAAGAATGTCTTATATTTATAAGGTTTGAAACATAATATTTTAAGTATAAGCCAAATGTGTAAGCAAGGAAATGTTTTAACCTTTCATGATGATGTATATAAAGTAAGAAGGATAAATATGATAGATTAGTTGCAAAGTTTCATAAAATAGATAAAATTTATTTATTCCATGAATACTACGAGTAATTATTCATGATTCATTTAGAAGAAAGTTGGCTTTGGCATAGAAGGCATGGACACATAAATTTTGACAATATATTAAAGATCAGTTCAAAGGGGTTGGTAAGGCATATGACCAATATTTCTAAGATTCGTAATTCACTTTAAAATTCATGTCTTCATGGGAAGAAAACTAAGAGAAGATATAAGAATAATAAATTCTCCACCACAAAGCCATTAGAGTTAATTCACATTGATCTATGTGGTGTTACACCCTGATTCCTTACTAGACAAACTTATTAGATTAACTATGGATATCTGTTGTTGACAAATTTAGATTTGGTTATATTTTTTACTAAGCTTTAGATTTAGTTTATAATGGGATAGAAGAATTTTTCTTATTTATGTGGTGAAACATGATTTCTTATTATGAACTTACTTATGTATGCATTTACATTTTAAGCATATTAATGAATTGTTTCAGTTATATATTATTGCTTATGATTATCATATGAAAATATCTAATCACATGTGTGTTGTGAGGTGGATTTAATAGAATTATTCCCTTGAGTGTATCAAAGGGAGAGCATCATCATAGAGTATGTTATATTTGGAGACATCATAGGTTGATAGAAAACTAGTGAAACCCTACACACACCACAATAGTTAGTCATGGTAGAAAATGCATTAAAAATGATTGTTTTGGTGTTTGTTTAAATTGTTGTTGTCTATCATTTATTGAGTAGGTAACTTTTAATAATGAATTTGCTTGTGTGGTTAGCCTAATATGCCATTAGTGCACATAGAGAAAAATTTAATAAAGGTAAAATTAATACAAGTTATTATTTTACAATTAAATTTCTAATGCATAATTAAATATTAAATGTTTTTAATATGAAATTGGAATTTCATATTAAAATATAAAAGGGAATTATTTTTTTAGAAAAAATAGAAAAAGAAGAAAAAAACATTAAGGTTAGAAAAAAGTGAGAAATAAATTAAAAGTAAAAAAAAATAGAAAAATAATTAAAGATTTTAAAATTATCCAAAAAAAGAGCAAAAAATAGGCCGGAAAAATTATTTAGAATATATTTTGCTATTTAAGAGGATGAATGAAACATGATTTTGGGAGATATCCTATACACCGGGAAGGCAAGAATAATGGATGTAATGTCGAGAAGGAGAAACCATAGTAGATCAACAAGTGAATCTCATTAGTAGGTGATGTCTTTAAATTCAATATTTTGTTGACCTTAAATGTCAATGGGATAATATTGTGGAAATATGGATAATAATATAGAGGTCATTACTAAAATGAATCTATGTAATAGCTATCATGAAATAGAACCAAGGGTATACCATATAGATGTACATTATTTTGTGGTTCATACTATCTATTGTAATACAAAAAAAAATAATCTATAACCAACAATGAATATTAAATATGTATGGATAGCTTAGTCACCATATATGAAAGAACGGAGTATTGCTTTGGATCTAAAATTATAAAAATATAGATATGATTTTATCATCTATCATATACATGTAATATAATCATATTTTTATCAGTTAGGTATCACCCCATAGGGAAGATAAATTGTAAAATAGATAAATTATTTTATAGATACAATTCCAGCAACGAAGTTGTAAATAGAGAGGCACCATATGATCCTTTTAAGCCAAAAAAAATACATTGGTAGGGCATCAAACTATACTTTTATTTTATTTTGGTAAATAGAAATTGATATGCTAATGATCTATATAAAAAGCAATCCGATTAATATACATTTATTTCAATTGCATATAACTAGTTATTTTTGAGTAATCAATTGAGGGTATACACCAAACAAAGAAAATAAAAATATTGTAATTGCTTCATATAGGAATTGATTTACCTACTCTGGTGTTAGAGCATCAGTAGTCAAATAAGAAAAACACTTTATATTATTTATTTCTACAACTTGAAATAAACTTAGTAGCGTTATGAACAGGTATAGTGATATGTCATCGAACCTTGGTACTGAATTGAATTAAAATCGGCATCGATTCGGTTAGAGAAACATATGCAAATCTAAAATTATAAATAGGGATTAGGCATCAATCTACTTTCTAAATGTAGCTAAGTCTTAATATGAGGAATTATTATATTATATTAATAGTAAACTAAGTTAAATTCCATCCTTCCTATAGAATATAGTAAATAATGAGTCACTAGAATCTCTATTATTCTATTATATTTTATAAACATGAATATTTTATGTTATCAATAGGATTTAGGTGCCACTCTTGGTAGTGTCCAAATTATTTCTTTGCTCTACTCATTAATCTATAATTTTTTTTATATGGTAACCATTACCATGCCAAACCAGATGTATAAGTCAATGGCATCTATTTTAGGATAAGCTTATGTTGATTAAAGTTGTTCAGCTACTAGTATGCCATCATCCATATCCTTGAACTAAATAGTTGAGCTTTATATGTGTGTGTGTGTGTGTGTGTGTGTGTGTGTGTGTGTGTGTGTGTGTGTGTGTATAAATGATATGATATTTATAATGAGTTAACTAAAAATTATTTTTAACCATAATATTTTCTAGATAAAATAATGTCAAATAGCAATTCAGGTTGAATATGTAGCTAAATAGCTATTAACATTAACATTTCTTGAAATCTAGTTAAGTGTTAGCTTAATAATATTTAGTTAGGAATTGGTAAGTTTATATAAAAGTATAAAACGTTAGCTAAAATGGAGGAACCATAATTAGTTAACAAGGCTAAATCATCTGTAAACATTGTTATTAAGTAAAGTATAAACTATGAATATAGTTGTTATAAAATGTTATGGAGACATTTACTTTGCCTAGGTGTTGGGAATTATGAATAAAAGTCATACAGATATAAGGAGAATATTTATAACTTTTTCATCTAATAAAGTGGAATTCAGATGGATTTCATTGATTTAATCTATGGATATCTCTAAAATGTTAACCTAGTTTTAATATAAATTTGTCAAACCTTGAAAAAGGATTTTTACTAAATAGCTAAAGTGAAGCTAGTTTAGTAGATTGCTCGGATTAGTGTAAGATGTGTATTTTAAGACTAATTACTGAAGGAGAGGTAAAATAAGGTCACCCAATGTCTCAACTCCTAGTATGATATTAATCATAAATGGTTGTATTCCTTTGTGTGTAGTTATAACTTCCATTATTGTAGCATGATTTAGGTTAATCATGTGAGTTTTGAATGGATAAACATAACATCCTTTATTATGTGATGAGCTTTAGGATATGCTTGAGATAACTAGTCTTATAACTTTGTGGAACAAACCTATCACATGAAATGTGTCATTGAATTTAGTTATGACTATTTATAAAGTGAAAATTTTGGGGTATAATTATTTATTTAATATTTCTGAGAGAAATATTAACCAAAAAAATGAAAGAAGTTAATAAAATAGTTTAGCAAACAATTGCTTGTCAACCTTCAAATATAAACCCATTGTTAAACTGCTGATGAAACTGAACATCTTGTGTTTTTGGGAAAACAAATTTTTGGGTTATTATTGAAATGAGTGTGAAATTTTTGTTACTTCATTATTTGATTACTGTGCCTAGTAGTTTTGACTAAAACACTAAATTGAGGTTTACAAGTTTCATAGAATTGGAATACCTATAGGTGGTGCACATTAGGATGTGAAAGTGCTTATATGTGGATATTTTACTTGTAGTTCTTTAGATGATTGGAATAAGTCATTTAATTACAAAAGAATCGGGAATTATAACTCTTGGAACCATCCCCCAGAAGAAAATAAGTCAATATGATAATGGGTTTATCTGACTCATTATTAATAAAATGAATGATATTTAATCATGTGTATTTAGTAGGGAATACTTGTGTGCATTACATATTATAAGTGTGTTATTATTATTATTTTTCTATACTTAATTCATAGTGGTGTATGTTGCTAGTGTGTAGTATAATTAGGTGGTATAATTATTTATTGTTTGCTTGTTATTATATGCATAAATTAGTTAAGTTTTGAAAACCATAAGTTTGGTTTATGTGTTGTTATGTAGTTGGGAACCTATGATAGTATGGGATATCAAAGGTTAATATAGTTTAAAAATATATGATATCTAAGTGTTATTTACTATATTTATTATGCATAAACTCATGTCTACATCTGACTATTTTACTAGATATTTATTGGTTGTTATTGTGGATAGAGTGAGTTGTTACAGTTGGTAAAACTTGTGTATGTGGGCATGCAAACTTTGAGAGCTTAGATAATGTTGTGTTGGTATGTTATTATGTCTATGGAATAAAGGATTTATTGACATATATAGTTACTTATATAATGCTTATGTTTCCATGTATTTAAGATTACTTCATATGTATGATTGTGAAAAACTAGTAGTTAAGTCTTAAAACACTGTACTGTGGTAATATGGGTTGTCATAGGGTATACATAATTGGAAAAAATTATATTTTTTAATGGTATATTTAAATTGTATGTTTACTTAGGTGGTATATTTGTAATCATTATTCTAGTATGGGATATAATATAATGAAAGATTCATGCATATGTTTGACAAACTAAATTGTATATTGTTATTACTCATATGTGTATTATGTTATGTGATGCATTACTAGTAGGATGTAAGTTTATGAATCTTGTGGTTAAATTATATTTGACCAAATTTCATTCTTAATGTAGAGTAAGGAGTGAGATAGACTTCACTAGCTTACTAGCATTGCAATATTAGATGAAGATAGTCTGATTAAGTGTTGTGTATGAAATTGATTGATTTGGATCATTGTTATTAGTTATTTCTAAAAATTTAGGCCAAAGTATGTTTATCAAGGCATTATAATTTTATAAGTATGATTTACATGAATGTGAAATATCTTACAATAGATTAAGTTTTATATGATACATTACAAGTTTAGCTAGTTAGAAATCATACAGCACATGAGTACTTGCTAGTCTCTCTAGATTCTTGCACCATCACTATATACCCATCTGTGAAGGGAGGGCCATTCCTTGATGGGATAATGTGGGAGATAATTGGTCCATGGTTGGTGTGGTAAAGTGCTTGGATTATTATCTCTCTCCCCATAATAGTACTACTTGTTAAGATGACACTTGAGATTGTCAAAGATACTTGAAGTTCAAGAATTGCACTCCAAGGTAGCCAAGTATCTTATTCATAAATTATAATATATTGTAATTGTTATTGAAAATTTTTAATTGTACATTGATGCACATTGATAGAGGATTTTGTGTGTTTAGATGAGTTAAGTTTAAGTGTTATACTTAATTTCTATTTTGAGTTGTCTTTTTCTCATCATATTGGAGATCTATATTTTATGTTGTAATATGAGTTGATATCATGTTTGCACATGAATACTATTATTATCTCTGCTAGACTCTCAAGATGTAGTCTATTGTTGCATGTGTTTATCTTAAAAACATTGTTTATTTCTAGTTAGATCCCAATAGGGATGTTACATGTGGTATCAGAGTTGTGGCGTGAACTCTAGGACCTAATGAGTCCATTATAATTTTCATGTTTTTTGTTCATTGGTTTGAACCTAGTGTCATGAAATATTGCACTATAATTTGGACTTGTGGTGTCTCTATGTGGAACCATGTTACACCATGATTGGAGTTTTGCAACATTTGTAAAAGCATGTGGATCATTGTGTATGTACCCTTTAGAGCACTCATACCCTTTGTGTTGTTTAGGGGATCAGATTATCGAGTTCCCCATTGGTGATGGTTGTATTTGAGGTTTGGGTAGATGAGTATATAACGTAGTTCATGAGTTATGAAAAAAATATTTCTACCATAGTTTGATCATTTAAATCAAACACCTTGAGATTGACTATATCTTTTTATTATTATTAAGTCACCTTTGTCATTTGTGTCATAAGCTCATGATTCTTTTGTTAATTTTAAGTTCTTTAGTTTGAGTCTATATTTATAAACCCTAGAAGTGTAAAATCTCATAGACCATTTTATATTAGTACCACCTAGGGCAGTGGGAATCCTTTTAGTATTGTTGTATTGATTGATAATTCCTTTATGTTAGGATTTTGTTTATGGAATTTGCACTCTTAAAATATGTGGTGTCATCCCTCTTATATGGCTTATAAATGAGTGGTTATTTTCTCATTCTCTTTTGACATTATTATGAGCTACTGAGAGGATTCACATTTTTCATGACATTGATTTAGTGTTCTCTTGAAGGGGAACTAAAACAAAAAATTGTTTGACTATACTTCCTTAGAATTTTTGGGAGAATGTTTTATACTCTTGGTGAGAGATAAGTTTAAGATTGGATAGATGACCACATATTTATGTTGTCTTATATCTCTCCTAGTTATGGAAGTAGGTTGAGATACCATACTTATGAGATTGGATAAGTATGTAGTGTTTGACAACATTAAGTTGTAGTGTTTTCCTTTTACCTTGAAAGGGTAAGGAGGAGTTTTTGAGATGATAGTTCTCTGTAACTCTTTACAGTCACTACTTGATCTAACGTGTGTTCTTAAGACCATGTGAGGTGGAAAACATTGATTTATACATTAAATTTTAGACTAGAAAATAAAAGTTGATTATAATAGTATAATGCTATACACTCATGATTAGATTGAATTTTTTTATTTTTGCTTAAAGAATTCTATTTTGGAAGAGTTATATTATACTTGGTATCAAAGTGAGTAAGGTTTAAAGATGAGTAGAATATTTTTTCAATATAGGGGTTGGAATAAAATTTTAACTTGTTGTGTGCTAGTTGAGAAAGCAAGGAGATATTGATTCATTCATTTTCTTATATGACTAAAAGAACAATGTGATTCTTGGTCTATGTATGTTAAGTTAATATAACATTATTTTCTCTTAAGCATGAGCATAATAGAATAAGTTAAGTTGTATGATACTAGTATGTTTAACAGGTAATAATTAATAAAATAATGGATTCTTTATATGATTTCCTTTATATGTATGATGATACATCTAGAATCATTTAGCATATAGCTTTACTTTCAATGATTTGATAGCATAAAAATTATGATTCTATGAAATTTATTATGCACATTTTAGAGATTATAAGGTCATGGAGACCTATGAGAGGAGTGGTAGGTTGGGAACATGAGTTCTAAGAGATAGGATGGAATGCTACTTAGCCCCATATTAACTTCGATTATTAGTATTGATTTAGATCATCAGATGGACTTGTCAAATCTAAGATTTGATAAATAGAACTTATCAAATTTAGTCATATGGCCATATGTATGTATATGATGGACAAAGATTCCGTATGGATGATTATTCCATGATTTTTGTATACGTTTACCATTGCTATTCATCATCATACTAGTCAAGAGATATGTGGAGTAGTGACAATATTGACCTATTCTGAAGCTCTATGGAGTAGTGATAGTATTAAAATATACACATTATTTCTACCAGGTTCCTTAATTACTTTTATCTAGAATGAGAAAAAACATTATCTGAGTTAGGGAAATCTGTTGAGGGTTAGAATTTTTTTTGAAACTCTCCTTATCCATTTGTTTTGGCTACTATGATGATATTGGGTTCTTGAAAAGTCAGTTAAACTTTCACTAAGATATGTGGGACCCTTCATGGTAAGAGAAGTGGTTACTCCTATAGTATATAGCCTTGTCTTGATGATTCAGGACCCTAGGGTGGTCATGATAGAATCAAATAGAGTAAGTAATTCTCACAACCATGTTTGCATAATTAGGAGATGCTAATGAGTAGGGTCTTGTGGGAATAATACTCAAAAAATAGTATAACTTGGAGGAACTATTGTGAATTCTACAAGTAATTTCCCATTTATTTGTTTAGTTTAACATTGTATATCATGTTATTACTATGCTATGAAATGTTTTTAATCAAAAACTTATCTTTGAATAAGCATCATCAGGGATGATGAATACCTTTAGGTGGGAAGGATGTTACATCTTGATTTTTCATGAGGCAAACTTCTTAGATTATCCATGGATATATATAATTGACAAATTTCAACTTGGTTAGATTTATGACTAAGCTTAAGATTTATGCTATTATGTGATAGTATAATATTGCTTAATTAGGTGGTAATTCATGATTTCTTATTATGAACTGGTTTATGTATGTGTTTATATTTTAAGCATATGAATGAATTATTTTAGCTATATATTATTGCTTATGATTATCATGTGAGAAGAACTAATCACCTATGTGTTTTGAGGTGGATGAAAGAGAATTCTTCCCTTGAGCATATCAAAGGGAGAATATCATCAGAGAGGATTTTGTAAATGGAGACATCGTAGGTTGACATAAAGCTAGAAAAACCTTGCTCATACCACCACAATAATTAGTCATTATAGAAAATGCATTAAAAATGGTTATTTTGATGTTTGTTTAAATTGTTATTTTCTATGATTGATTGAGTGGGTAACTTTTAGGATTAAATTCCCTTCTGTGCTTAGCCTAATATTCCATTAGTGTACATAGAGGCAAATTTAATAAAGGTAAAATAAATACAGGTTATTATTTTACCATTAAATTGCTAATTCATAATTAAATATTAAATGGATATAATTTGAAATTGGAATTTCATATTAAAATATAAAAGGGAATTGTTTTTTTATAAAAAAGAAAATAAGAAACAAAAAACATTAAAATTAGAAAAAAGTGAGAAATATATTAAAAATAGAAAAAAAAAGAAAAATAGAAAAATAATTAAAGATTTAAAAATTATAAAAAAAAGAGAAAAACAAAAGGCTAGAAAAAGTATTTAGCAACTATTATTATATTTACGAGGATGAATGAAAAAAAAATTGGGGATAGCCTATGCATCAAGAAGGAAAGAATAATGGACATAACCTCGAGAAGGAGAAACCATTGTAGATCAACAAGTGAATCTCATCGATAGGTGATGTCTTTAAATTTAATGTTTTGTTGACCTTAAATGTGAATGGGATGGTATTGTGAAACTATGGATAATAATATAGAGGTCATTATCAAACTAAATATGTGTAATAAATATCATGAAATAGAACCAAGGCTATACCATATAAATATACACTATTTCATGGTTCATACCATGAATTTTAATAAAATGCTTCATTTATTCTATAACTAATAATAAATATTGAATCTATATAGATAGCTTATGTGACCATATAAGAAAGAAAGGAGTATTGCTTTGGATTTAAAATTATAAAAGTATAGATATGATTTTGTCCTCTATCATATACATATAATAGAATCATTTTTTTATCAGTTGGGTGTCACCGCATAGGGAAGATAGATAGTAAAATAAATAAGGTATTTTATAGATACAATTATAATAATGAAGTTATGTGTTAAGCATGGGATATATTGAGAGGGGGGTGAATCGGTATATCATATATCTTAAAAACTTTCACTTAATCAAATTCCACTTAACCATACATTTAAAATATGCAATAAAATTGAAATAATAAACACCACACAAGATAGAGAGAGACACCTGATTTTAACATGGAAACCCAATGTGGGGAAAACCACGGAGAACAATCTCAAGTATATGAATGAGCACCAACTCAAACTACAATATTCACAAGCACCAAATTACATAACCACCAACCCCTTTACTGAGCACCAACACAATAACTATTTATGAGAACCAACCCCTTTATTGAGTAGCAACACAACAACTATTTATGAACATCAACCCATATGAGCACCAACCTCTATTATGTATACTACACAATTATATCTCAATGTTTCTTTCTAAAAAAATGATAACAAATTATAATGTCTCTTTCTTTTCTCTCATTTGCTCTTCGAAGCCAGATATGACAATTATAAACCATGCTCTCTTCCACATCTTACAAATGGCTTCCCAAGACTTTATTTATAGCCAACCAAATTACATTTGACATTCACCCTTTGTGACCATTCACTCTTCATGGAAAATGGTGCCAAACTTGCATGACCCTTCAAATTATTTCATTTGAAACTTGACATGGTGACCCTTCATAAACAAATGCATCTTTTCCCCTTTTGTCTTTATCTTGGTCACTTTTCCTATTCCTCAAAGTGTCCCTTCAAGATAAATTTCACCCTTCCTCTTTTGTATTCACTTGGTAACTCTTGTAATTCCTCAAGATGACTCTTCATGGGAAAATGCATCCCATTCCTCTTTTGTCTTTACCCTGTGACTCTTTAACTTCTCCATGGGCCCTCTTTTGACTTTTATGCAACCCAAAATATATTAATTAATATTAAATAAATATAAACACATTTTATCCAAAATATGAACATTAAAAACACCTTTACACAGTAAATTACATGGGTCCTTTATCACCAATTCTAGACCTTTGACACCAATGAGAATATTTCCAATAAACTTCCCAGTTGTCATTGATGGCAACCTCAAATTGAAACTACCACATCCTATAACATATAATACACATTCCAACCTACACATACTAAAAAATATATATTAACTCCCCTTTATTGTATCATCTTGTACCCATTCATGTACCAATTCTTGTACCTATATCTATTTTTGCACTTCTCACCCTTTGACATCAATGGTAAAGGGCCTATCCTGGAGCTAACACTTAACTTCCCCTCAAATAAAATTGATATTTAATGTTAGGAAGTAATATAAATTACTCCCAACTCCTCTCATATATCCTTGAATGTATCCTTTAGTCTTACCTTTATGAAGATATCTAATAACACATATAAATTTTTGCTTGTCCTCTAAGCATCTGTAGTTAACTCATTTACATATTTTTATGTAATCTCAAAACCTTCTACATGAAAATTTAATGTGTATCCTTGATCACATATTTGACTTACACTTAACATATTATGCTTAATACCTTTACTTATAGAACATCCTTAGTCTTGGTTCTACCATTATCCAAACTTAATGTACCTTTTCTAGCTATCTTGGTAGTGGTATTATCTCTAAGTTTCACTATGCCACCATTGATATTCATTAAAGTTATGAAATCTCTCTTGTCTCCTTCATGTAGCTTGAACATCCATTATTAATCAAAAATGGCTATTATTCATTTCTTACATGCAAAGTTATTTGAACTAACATAGAATCTTTAGGTTGTTTCTTATGCCATGAATTTGCCTAACCTTTTTTCTTGATAAATGGAGCCTTGAAATTTTGGTCTTTCTTGACTTACTCAATATGCTTCTACAATATCGGGCTATGTATCCAAAGTTATTTCACTTTTAAAAAACTATGGCCTCTTCATCAAAGCTTGATAGAGGAGTAAAAGAGTTGTGGCTTTTGCTTGACTTTACATGAGTTTCTTTCTCCTTGTTTCTCAAATTGTTATCTCTTTTTGACATTCTAATTTTTATGACCATATCCATTACAATAAAACCAATAACCATGAAAATAGAAACTATTCTAATTTGTGTATCTTTGTCCCAATTGTCTTTTTCAGATCTATTCTTTTTAGCCTTTTATATTCTTCACTTCTTTCCTTTTTGTTTCCTCTTTTGTAAGAGATTCAATATAACTCTTTTTCTTTTCAAATCTAATACCTGTCTTATCTGATATTGAATTTTGACTTTCCAATATCTTATTCAACATGTTAGTGCTATCCTCAAATTTTGAATCACTGACTGCTTTATCATTGACTACTTTCTCAATATCTTCTTTTAAAGAGGCAATTTCAAAAACATACCTTTCACATTATTCACTTAATTTTTGCAACCATGTTGTTAGATCTTTTTCATTCCTTTTGGCTTCTTCAAAATGTGCGTGTAGATCATCAATTATATCCTTTGACTCATTTTCATTTTTCTTGATCTAGCACTTAAATATTTGATTCTTTTTCTTAATAGCTTCTAATTATTCTAATGCAAAAATGGTTTCTCCTTCTAGATTCACCTCAGCTTCATCCTTGCTTTCATCATGTTTTTCTTCTTATCTTGATCTCAAAATTGAATATGTAGCCTCTAGTTTATTCTTAAGATCTTGAATAGACATCTTATCTTCTTTTGCTTCTAAAACCAACTTAGAATTTAAGATACATACTTACTCCTTAAGAGATCGACCATAGATTTAAACTCTTGATTCTCCTTCTTTAACTGCTTGGCCATTGTGCTTTCCCTGATCTAACTTCAAGCTATTAAACTCTTTCCAAAGGAACTTGATTTAATACCACTTGTTAAACATGGGATATACTGAGAGGGGGGGGTGAATCAGTATATCATATATCTTATAAACATTCACTTAATCAAATTCCACTTAGCCATACATTCAAGATATGTAGTAAAATTGAAACAATAAACACCACACAAGATATAGAGAGACACTAGATTTTAATGTGGAGACCCAATGTGCGAAAAACCATGGAGAAAAATCTCAAGTATATAAATGAGCACCAACTTAAACTATAATATTTTCAAGAACCAACTTGTAGGAGTACCAACCCCTTTGTTAAACACCAACATAGTAACTATTCATGAGCATCAACCCATAAGAGCACAAACCCCTTTGCTGAGCACCAACACAATAACTATTCATGAGCACCAACCCACAGGAACACCAACCCCTATTGTGTGTACCACATAACTATCTCTCAATTTTGCTTTCTCAATAAATGATAGCACATTACAATATCTCTTTTTTTTCTCTCCTTTCCTCTTCTAAGCTACATATGATAATTACAAACCACGCTCTCTTCCACATCTTACAAATGGCTTCCCAAGCCTTTATTTATAGATTACCAAATGACCTTTGGCATTAACCCTTTGTGACCCTTTATTCCTCATAGAAAATGGTTCCAAACTTACATGACCATTCAATTTTTTTCATTTGAAATGTCACATGATGAACCTTCATAAACAAATGCTTCATTTCCCCTTTTATCTTTATATTGGTGACTTTTCATATTAATAAAAGTGTCCCTTCATGAGAAATTGTGCCCTTCCTCTTTTGTCTTCACTTGGTGACTCTCGGAATTCTTCAAGATGACTCTTCATGGTAAAATTCATCCCATTCATCTTTTGTCTTTACCCTGTGACTCTTTGACTTCTCCATGGGCCCTCTTTTGACTTTTATGCAACATGAAATATATTTGATAATATTAAATAAATATCAATCCATTTTAGCCAAAATATGAACATTAAAGACACCTTTAGACAATAAATGTTATGGGTCCTTTATCACAAATTCTAGACCTTTGACATCAATGATAATATATCTAAAACAATGAATAAATAGGTGTCATATGATCCATTTAAGCCAAAAAAATACATACACTCATATGGTGTCAAACTATTCTTTTGTTTTCTTTTGGTAAATAGAAATTGATATGATAATTATCTATATGAAAAGCAATCTAATTAATATACATTTGTTTCAATTGAATATAAATCATTTTTTTTGAGTATTCAATGGAGGGTATACACCAAAAAAATAAAAAAAAATTATAATAATATATTGTAATCACTTCTTGTAGGCATCAATTTACTTGCTCTTGTGTTAGAGTATCACTAGTCCAAGAAAAATTATACTTTCTATTATTTATTTCTATGGCTTGAAATAAACTTAGTAACCTTTTGAGCAAGTATAGTGATATGGTATAAAACCTTGGTGATGAATTGAATTAACATTAGCATCGATTGGGTTAGAGAAACATATGTAGAGTTAAAATTATAAATAGGGAGGGGGCATAAATTTACTTTCCAACTATAACTAAGTCTTAATATGAGGAATTGCTATATTATATTATACCAATAAACTAAGTTAATCACCATCCTTCTGATAGAATACAATAAAGAATGATTTTCTAAAATCTTTGTTACTCTATTATATTTCATAAACTTGAATATTTTGTTCTATAAAAAGTATTTAGGTTCCACTCCTTGTCATTTTTAGATTATTTTGGGGCATTATAATTATTTTATGCTATCAGATCAGGGTTTATGTGTTACTCGTTAATATGTAAACATTTTTTTTAATCTAGTAACCGTTGCCATGCCACACCAGATGTATAAGTCAATGACATCTAGTTTAAGATAAAATTATGTTTATTAAAGTTATTTGGAAATTGGTATGGCATCGCCCATATCCTTGACCTCAAACGTTGAGATTTTTATATATGTTTTTTATAATGAGTTAACTAAAATTTATTTTTAAGCATAATATTTTATATATAAAACAATGTCAAATAGAAACACAGGTCAAGTATGTAGCTAAATAGCCAATAAAATTAACATTACTAGAAATCTAGTTAAGTGTTAGCTTAATAGTATTTAGTTGGGAATTGGTAACTTTATATAAAAGTATAAACCATTAGCTAAAATGGAAGAACCATCATTAGTTAACAAGGCTAAATCATCCATCAACTTTGTTATTTAGTAAAGTATAAACTATGAATATAGTTGTTATAAAATGTTATGGAGACATGTCCTTTACCTAGGCATCAAGAATTGTGAAGAAATGTCATACATGTATAATGAGAAGATTTATAATTTTTTCTTCTAATAAACATAAATTAGATGGGTTTCATTGATTTAATCTATTGAGATCTCTAGGGCATTAACCTAATTTTAATATAAATTTCTCAAACCTTGAAAAAGGATTTATACTAAATAGCTAAAGTGAAGCTATTTTTTATATTGTTTGGTTTAACATAAGATGTGTATTGTATGAGTAATTGCCAAAGGAGAGGTAAAACAAGGTCAGGCAATGTCTTAACTCATAGTATGAGATTAATCATAAATTATTGTATGCTTATGTGTGGAGTTATAACTTAAATTATGATAGCATGGTTTAGGTTAATCATGTGATTTTTGAATGGATAAACATAACATCCTTTATTGTGTGATGAGTTTTGGAGTATGCTTGAGATAGCTAGTCTTATAATTTTGTAGAATAAACCTATCACATGAAATGTGTCATTGAATTCAGTTATAACTATTTACAAAGTGGAAATTTTGGGGTAGAATTCTTTAGTTAATATTCTTGGGAGAAATATTAATTGGGAAAACGAGAGAAGTTAATAAAATATTTTATCAAACAATTGCTTGTAAACCTTCAAATATAAACCCATTATTAAAATGGTGATGAAACTGAACATCTTGTGTTTTAGGAAAAACAAAGTTTTGGGTTATTATTGAAATGAGTGTGAACTTTATGTTACTTCATGATTTTATTACTATGCCTATTAGTTAAAATAAAAAAACTAAACTGGGGTTTAAAAGTGACATAGCATTAGAATACCTATAGGTGGTGCACATTAGGATGTGCAAGTTCTTGTATGTGGCTATTTTACCTATAGTTATTTAGATGATTGGAATAATTAATATAATTACTAAGGAATTAGGAAATATAACTCTTGAAACCATCCCCTAGAGGTAAATGAGTCAATATGATAATGGGTTTATCTGACTTACTATTAATAAAATGAATGGTTTTATTCATGTGTATTTAATAGGTAATAATTTTGCGCATTACATATTATAAGTCTGTTATTATAAATGTTTTGTTATAATTAGTGTATAGTGGTGAATCATGGTGAATGTTGTTGGTATGCAATATACCTAGGTGGTATAATCATTTATTTTTTTCTTGTTATTATCTACATGAATCAGTTGAGTCTTGAAAATCATAATTTTAGTTTATGTGTTTTTATGTATTTGGAAACATATGATAGTATGGGATATCATACGGTACTATAGTTTAAAACTCTATGGTATGCATGTGGTACTTACTATAGCTATTATGCCTAAACTCATGTCTATGTTTGAATATTTTACAAGATATATGTTGGTTGTTATTGTAGGTAGCATGAGTTATTATAGCTGGTAAAACTTGTGTATGCATGCATGCAAACTTTTTGAGATTAGATATTACTATGTTGGTATGTTATTTTGTTCTATGGAACAAAGGCTTGCTTGAAATATATATTTACTTGTATAACACTTATGTTTTCATGAATTTAAGACTACTTAATATGTTTGATTATGAAAAACTAGTAGTTAAGTCTTACAATACTAGACTATAGTAATATGGGTTGCCATAGGGTGTAGATAATTCAAAACATGCTATACTAGTGCATGGTATAATTAAATTGTATCTCTATAAGGGTGGTATATTTATAATCATTATTTATATTATGAGATATCATATAGTGAAATATTCATTCATATGTTTGAAAAACTAAATGTATGTTATTATTATTCTTATGTGTATTATGTCATGTGATGCATTGCTAGTAGGAGGCATGTTTATGAATCTTATGGTTGAATTATATTTGACCAATATACATTACTAATGTGGAGTAAGTAGTGATATGGAATTCACTAACTTACTAGAATTACCAAGTTAGATGAAGGTGGTCCGATCAAGTGGTGTGTATTAAATTGATTGATTTGGATCATTATTATTTATTATTTATAAAACTTTGGGATAATTATGTTTAGTGAGAAATTATCATTTCATAAGTATGATTTACATGCATATGTGAGATTTTGAAATAGATTGAGTTTTCTATGATATAATGCATGTTTAGTTAGTTAGAAATCATACAACACATGGGTACTTGCTAGTCTCTCTGGATTCCTACACCATCACTATCTACCCATCGATGAAGGGAGGGACATTCCTTGAGGGGACATTTTGGGGGATATTTGGTTTGTGGTTGGTGTGGTAAATCACTCAGATGATGCTCTCCCTCCCCATCGTATTACTACTTATCAAGATGAAACTTGAGATTTCCACATATACTTGAAGTTTAGGAACTGTACTCTAGGTTAGAGAAGTATCGTATTCCTATATTGTGATATATTGTAATTTTTATTAAAAAAATTTGATTATACATTGATGCACATTGACAAAAGATGTTTTGTATTTATATGAGTTAAGTCTAAGTTTTATAATTACTTTTTATTTTGAGTTGTCTTCTCTCATGATATTGAAGATCTATATTTTCTATTGTAATATGAGTTGATGTCATGTTTTCACATGAAAAATATTATTATATTTGTTATAATATTGATATGTAATCTATTTTTTCACATGTGTATATTTAAAATAAAAATTACCTATTTCTAGTTAGACCCAGTGGGGATGTTACATGTGGACCTATGAGAACTCAAAGTATTCACGGTAATAATTACATCATGATTTTCATTGATAATTTTACTAGGAAAACTTGGATATACTTTCTTAAATAAAAATTATAAGCTTTTGAAAAAAAAATGGAATTTAAATCTCTTTTGGAAAATGATAAAGGTTTAAAGATCAAGTGTGTGAAATCAGATAGAGGAGGTTAGTTTTGGTATCATAATTTTGATGATTTTTGTGATTTATGTGGAATAAGAAGACAATACTCTACTACTAGAACACCAAAAAATAATGGTGTGTTTTAAAAGAAGAATAGGATTGTGGTTAATATGGGTAAAACTATGCTTCAAGATGAAAAAATATTAGGTGGCTATTGGGAAGAGGAAACCAAAACTTTTGTGTACATCCTAAATAGATGTAAAATTAGAGTAAATGGTAATAAGATGCCTTATGAGTTATGTAAGAATATATTTGTTAATGTTAAACATTTCATAGTATTTGGGAGAAGGTGCTTCATCAAAAGAGATGAAGATAATCTTGGAAAATTTGATTCAAGATTTGATGAGGGCATATTCTTTGGATATTCTTCTATCAATACTACCATAGATGTTTTAACAAGAAACTTCACAAGATTATTGAAAGTTCAAATTTAAGAGTAGATGAGACAAGTAGAGTCAAGAAGCCAAAATTGGAAGTATGTGACTCAACTCAGAATGTTGTTGTAAACAATGATAACTTATCTACTCAAATAGATGATGAAAATGAAGAAGAGGACTAAAGATAAGATACTGAATCTCCATCTAGAAGAATTTAGAAAGATCATCCAATCTCGTAGATTATTGAAAATGTTGGTGTAAGGTTACATACTAGAAGGAGAATGTTGATTAATCAAAATCAATAAGACTCAGCTCAATTATCCATGACTAAACCCAAAAATTTTATGGAACCTAGCAAAGATGAAATTTGGAATGATGTTATGAATGAAGAAATTGATCAAATAGAAAGGAATGAAACATGGGACTTAGTTCCTAGACCAAAAGATAAAAATGTGATAGGTACCAAATGGGTCTTCAGAAAAAATATGAATGAGAAAGGAGAATTCAAAAGAAATAAGGAGATTAGTGTGTAAAGTATATGCTTAGGTTGAAGGAATGGATTTTGATGAGACTTTTACTCCTGTGGCAAGGATGGAAGAAATTAGACTTTTTTTGGCTTATGAATGTTTCAAAGGTTTTAAGTTATATCAAATGGATGTGAAATTTACAATCTTGAATGGTAACTTAGAAGAAAAAGTATACATTGAGTTACTTGAAGGATACTTCATGTCAAGTAATCAAGATTTTGTGTCTAAAATAAAGAAGGATTTGTATGGCCCTAAACAAGCTCCAAGAAAATGGTACGACATGCTAGATAAGTATCTTTTGAGTCATGTTTTTAAAATAGGCATAGCTAGTAGTAATATGTACATTAATACATAAGGTAATCATCAATTAATAGTTGTTGTATACATTGATGACATAGTTTTTGGATCTGACAATGATAAAATGAGTAGAAATTTTATCGATACTATGAAGATTGAGTTTAAAATTTCAATGTTTGGATAACTATATTACTTCTTATAAATATAGATTAGTCAAATTGATGCATGAATTTTCATTTCTCAAGATAAATACATCAATGATATGCTAAGGAAGTTTGACATTATGGAGTGTAAGCTAATGGGTACTCTAATGATCATAGGTTCCAAGTTAAGTAAACTAAATGACTCACCAAAAGTTGATCAAAATTTGCATAGATCCATGATTGTAAGTCTTTTATATGCTACTACATCTAGGCCTGACATCATATAATCAATAGGTCTTGTAGGATGGTTTAAAGCTAATCCTATATAATCTCACTTGAAAGCAATGAAAAGGATCTTGTTATATCTCAAAGGCACCATAGACTATGGTTTATTGTATCCTAGGAGTAAATAATTCTTTTTAAAATCATATACTAATGTTTATTGGGTAGGATGTGTGGATGATAGGAGGAGTACCAATGGTGGGGTCTTCTTCAATGGAGAATGTTTGGTGTCTTGGATAAATAAGAAATAGGCCTTAGTAACTATATTAAATGTAGAATTTGAGTTTATATCAGCTACCTCTTATTTCACACAAGTCATGTGGATGAAACAAACTTTGGAGGATTACAAGGTAAGACAAAATGGACCTTATCCTATTTTTTGTGATAATACAAGTGAAATTAGTATCTCAAAGAATCTTGTTATGCGCTAAAAAACTAAACACATTCCTATTAGATATCATTTATTAAGAGAATAAGTGATTAATAAATGTGTCAAGTTAGATCATGTGCCTAAAAAAGAGTATCTTGTAGATATGATGACCAAACCATTACCAAAAACTACTTTTTAATATATATAATAGAGATTGGATGTCATTTCTTTATATATGAATCAATAAAAGGTATTTGGTTAAGGGAGAGAAAAATGTTCATAAGACTTTCTCCAAAGTTTTATGAAGGATCTATAGTACAAGGTTAGAATGTACATTCTCACATTGGTTCAGTGGCATGAAGTCATATTGGTGGTCATGGAAGTGTCTTGAGAAAGAAGAGGCTAGTTAGCATATGTGGGTGTTCTTCATGATTAGTGGATATTTGAAGATGATCACAGGGTTAAATTTATTAGAAAACCTATGGGGAGTCCCTCTCAGATGTCTCTTGGTAATTTACATCATATTTCAATATTTTGTGTGTTTTGTCTTCATTAGTTGTGCTTATGAAGAAGAATGTTGGCATGGAACAAGAGGGAGTTGTCAAGACAGGAAGAGGTTGGATCAAGGTAAGGGAGAATTTATATCATATTTATAAGATGGTCATTACCTATTTTTGATAGTATTTTCAAGTCCTTAGGATCATATTGTGCCCACTTTTTCATTGGGTCAAAGGGGTATAAAGTTCGAGCTGGGGAGAAAGTTCTTGTTTCTAGGAGTGCTTTAAAGAGAAAGAAGGTGATCTATATATTATTATTTGATGGGTATTGACATCAATGAAAAAGGGGGATATTGTTGGAGATTTGTTGTGATGATGTCATGGTGGTGTCATGGAGGATCCTTGGTAAATGCTTGAAGAGCCTTGATAGTATGTATGATAATGACAAAGTGTGCAATATGTTTGTTCTAGTGTGCTTTATGTATGGTTGGATGATATTTAGTATTGAAAAAACTTGAGAGGATTAGGGATGAGTATGAAGGTTTTAACATGTGTAAGGAATCCTATAAGATGTGATCCATGATTTGAGAGATTGTGTGCATAATTTAAATTTATCTAGTTGATCATAGTATTCATATAGACACTTTGGGTCCCGTGGTAGAAAAGATGAGTAGGAAGTTTGATGACATCACCATTTCCACATGGGAAGGAGTCAAGTTGAGGTATTCATATGGTTTTGATCAATATAGTCCCTATATTTTTTCTATAAAATCTCAAGTCATGCATTGAAATGTGGTCGAAGATATGAGGGTGCATTGTTGGATTCTAAGATAGATTTCACTATTTTCCCATACCTAGCCAAATTTGCAAAGTGGCTAGAAATAACTGATTAATCATGTTGATGAGGTCATCAATCACACTTGTGTATGTATTAAGTGAATATGATCATATGTATTTATTTATTTATAGAACTAGTTTATTTGTTCTAATTTCCAAATCATGCAATTTAGCATGTTAAAAGTTATGCTTGAGTAAAGTTGGCCTCTCAGGTAGATTTGGACATGGTTGACATTATGATAAAAGTTTATGAGAAGGATATTTAATGGTCTTTTATCTCACATGCATGATAGTTTTATGAGTATTATGTTATATGGTTATATTATCCTATTTGAGGAGATCATATGATCTAAATTGAGATCATGTGCGTAAGCACAAATGAAGTTATTCTGGTGTAAAAATGGCTCCTCATGTATATTGATAGGGCTCCCATACATAGTCATTTTTGAAAGTGTTAAAGCTTGAATAAAGTTCAATTTGGATGATTTGTCTAAGGAGTTAGGAGGTAGAGAGATTAGGTTAGATGTATGATTTTTAAGATATGAGAAAGGTACAAGATCTTAATGCAACAACTAGCAAACAATCATACTATTTGATCAATGGTGAGCATTAATAGTTAAGGACCTTGTTGATCTATAGAGATCGATGGAGTGTATTGAGTCAGCTTTTTGATATATAATGAGATGAGGTCAAATTAATAGTTGTTTAAAATCTAATTATTGACACCTGTGCATTAAATATTGATCAAGATCAATAGAGTGTATTTTATTTGAGATGAGAGTCCATGGGATTCAAGCATAGTGTTTGAAGTGTAACTCTAACTATTTGCTTTTGAATATTTGAATTTGTGAAGGAAAGACAAATGTCTAGTTTTTATACCATAGAGATTAATAAAGGTTGAATTTTATATTATAGTAAAACAAATATGTATAGGGCTCTAAGGAGTATCTAGATATATGGATTTTAATAAATGGAAGTGAGTATATACAAAGATATTAAGCTTCAAAGTTGAGTATATTTCCATATATGTCCTACAAATGACCTGAGAAGGATATTCAAGCTCATGTAGTTGTTATTTCAATGTTTCATGGTGAATTAGATATTGGTGAATATTATAGCTCCATTAAAATGGTCTATGAGTATTTTATAGGTGTGTTCAATCTATCTTAAGTATGAATAATGCTTAAGAAATTGATTATATGTTCGTTAATGGCATTCATGTGTGTAAGGTCTTTGTTTGAGTTGTTTGAGCATATGTATATGTGAGCTAAAGTGACTATGATATTTTTATGATGTCCTAAGGGACATGTGGAGTAGACATATATGTTTATAAGTGGTCTTGTGTTATTTTTTATGATTGAATAAGTGTCAAAGTGTTGAATGGGTCTCCATAAAACCAAAAAGTGACTTAGGTCTATTTTTTAAAGGGGACTGTGCTTAAGTGTGACACATATGTGATGCCTTAAGGGTAAAGGCATGTTTTTAGGCCAACATGAAATATTTTTATTCTATTATTTCATGTTTTCTCTATATATATTCAATTCAAATATATTGGGTTCTAGACTTATATGCGAGAGATTGGAGAGAGGCTTATATGTGTGGTTTGTGCAGTGAAGGATAGGTAGAGTGCCTATTGGTCAGGTTAATGAGTAGAATAGTTGGTTGACTATGTGTATGATCTATAGGTCATGTTACTTATGATAATATAGTGTTCTTATACTATGATATGGTTCAATGTGGTCTACATGTGTATTGTATCATGCCTATGTAAGAGGCTTGTTTGAGAAAGAGAGAGAGGTTGTTCAGAGGTCAGATAATCAAGAGGTCCATCATCAAATGTTCCAAACATCAATTCTAATGTGTAAGTGTTTAGATTATTCTAAAGGAGGGTATAAATTAATTGATATTCCTTAGAGGAATTTACTCCTTTTGAAATAGGATTTCACTAAAATATCTTTGATATAAAGGACGTGATCAAGGTTGTAGGTCAAAAGGACTTGGCCAAAAGTTCTTAATCAAAAGGACATGATAAGTCTCTTATTTGTGATCTTATTATAGGACAATATTATTTGTGTTTATAGGGTTGAAAGGGGTTTTTATTTCCCAAGAGGGTTTCCCATGTAGACATTTTTTTGTGTATGTGATCTTTCTTATGTTCATTGATTCATTGTTATGAATGATTTGTATGTTGCATGAATGCTTATGATTGAAATATTAATCAATTGAAAGGGTTTGGAATTTATATTGATTTGTTTTCCACCATATATTCTCCCCACCCCCTTTTAGTGGTTTGTCCCTATAACATCCACATTTGCATCATTTGGTTGGCATTATTAGCTTGGAAAGCATTAATTTGGTTAAGTGTTTCTAATAAAAGTTGATGGCTTTGAGTGGTTTTTATATTATTTTGTGCAACATGAAAATCATTAACATTAGTATTAGTGGATTGGGTACCACTATGAGTAGTGGAATGGATGACACTAGTGGCTTGAGATGCATTGGTATAAAAAGAAGCACTAGTGGCATGATTATCATGTGTTGTGAAAGATGCACTAGTAGAAGGATTATAAGAAAAATAATCACTATTTTCATTGGTAACAAACAATGAAATAGTGGAGTGATTGAGAAGGGTGGGTTTTGAAAAAGGTCCACTAGATGTTGAAGATTCCATGTTAGTGAGATACTTGGCATGAAAGTAGAATAAATCAAGGAAGAAGAGGTCATAGTATGAGAAGGGGTCAAAAGAAAAGGAAGATGTTGAGAAGTAAATAAGATATTTCCTCAAAGTCCATGTGAGATTGTGGGGGAAGGTGAATGGGGTTATTCTTCTTATAAACTTATTATAAGGTTTTAAATAGTAGAATGGTCTTTTCCTTGATGTTGAGGAAATTCATTAACAAAAAAAGAATTTCTTGAGTATATTATAATTTAGGATGATTTTATAAGGAGAACATAGGGTTATGAACTAAAGATTCATAAGGAGGATTCCCATAATTTTTAGTGCGAGTGGACACATGCACATTGCTTTTATCTAAAGTGGAAACCACAAGTTGTTTATCTGGAAACCTATTTGTATTGGTAAATTTCATCATATTTATTGATTTCAACTCTATGTTGTCCTCAAACATGAAGTTTATTATTAGAGAGAAAAGGATAATAAGGATGATGGTGATGCAAATATAAACTCAAAAAATAGGATAGAAATTCAAATCAATCAACTATGTTGTGTAACCCAATAGATAGATAAGAATACATAATCATTTAGGTCAACTATGTATTGAATACATGAAAGATAAATAAGTTGATAACTATACATAGTCATGAATATCGATTATGTGATGTGTAGCAAATAACTAAACATGGGATACGAAGACATAATCTTTATAATTGACTATGTACTGTTAGTAAGAAGGTAAAATACAATTTATAAAAGACTACATTGACTAAGACTATAGTGTTCTAAAATATGGGGAAATTTTTCAATAATTTTGAAGAAAATATGAAAACACACAAATAATTAGATTAATGTGATTGATCCAATTGGGGCACATAACATAAAATTTACACCAATGTTGGCAAATGTAAGTTTTGTAATACAACACACAATGATCAAAGAGAAATAAATAAACTTAAAATTAAATTCTAACTAATTGGTCACCCTAAGTGTTATCAAATCATTAGAAAGTTTTTATTTTAATGTGATAGGAAAACTAGTTGAAATAGGGAACTAGAAAATAGTCTAAAGCTGGTTTCAGGATGTTTAGTCTAAAAGGGATCTATATTAGAAATGGTATTGTCTTGGATTTAGGGCATAATCCCTCAATTCACTATTGAGTTATGTTCCTATTTTTAGTTTTGTGTAATTTATGTTGTCATTTATTTCAAAGTCAATATGTATGTCATTAATGTTAAGGTCAAAGTTGATGCCATACATGGTGAAATGGTATATGACAAAAAAGTCTTATGACAAGAGAAAATTTGAAGGAAACCTATTGTATCTATATTGAGAGAGAATTTGAGGTAACCTGGTAATTATTTTTAGTTTTATGATTTGTTTCAATATCAATATAGAAGGTAAGCATATTATTGAGCACTACTTTTTAGGAGCTTTATCATATCATGAGCACGGTTTAATAGTCTTTAAATTTTGTATGAGGTCTTGGCACAATGTTTTACTTTGACAAGATCATGAGCCATTGAGAGTATTATTTTATTTAGATAATTCTGATTAAATAATTTTCTTGGTTTATATCTTTTATAGGTATCCTATTTGAATTTAAATATTTGAGTATTAGGTGTCTTGAGAAGCCTATTCTAGCCCTATGAAAAGTTGTATGCATTAACCATAGTGAATTTTGGTGAATTGTGTAAGTACAGGAATGAGAGAGTGTATAAAGTTGTGAAATCATGATAATGAGGAGAATAATCCTTTATAAAAGCTCCAAGATTAGTTTTGAGGCTTAGTGATTAGATGAAGAGACCTAGTGAGAAGGCATAGGCATGGTAGCATAGTGAGGTGAGTAGACTAAGTATTGTAAAAAGATGTGTGGTATTGGTTAAGAATGGTATGAAATAATATGACATGATTAATAAGTTTTGAGATTAGTTTAAGTGGTTTTAAGGTATGTTCAAGGTTTAAGTGTGACTAGCAGTTTAAAGCGTAATGTATAAAGAGACCTAATGTGGCCTAATGAGAGGCCAAGTTTAGTTTCTAATGTACCAAAATCTCATGAGAGAAATTTTAGATGTGTGATATGTTTTTTCAAGTATGTTTAGAAACTATGAGGTTAAAATCTAAAGGATAAATCATGAAATTTGGTTTTGAGGTTTTTTGTATGCATAGAATAAGGTATTACATACCCCCAAGAAGTATTTTATTATGCTTATTGGAATGTGTAAAACTTACATGATATCATAATAATTTAATGGAATTTTTTTAAGGTTATTATCTAAAACTTCCTTACATTGGTTTTAGAGTTGAGGGGTAATCCTTTATGAATGATAAGAATAGAAAGTAGTTTTTAGTTCCTTAAAGCCCTAATAGTTACTTGATATGGAAGATATGATTAAAAATTGATAAAAATCATGTGGTTGACATAGTATTATTATTTTATGTTATATTAAACTCTCCTAGGTACCTCCAAGTGGCATTGGGTTGTCATAAGAGAGAGTGGAAGCTATATGAAACCCCTTATTTCTTGGGTTTTTTATGTAGTAGGTAGGGTAGAATAGGTAAAAGCATGAAAATGATTAGAGTATTATGTGTGAGACTTGTATTTTATATAATTTAGGTTTATTATTATTTTAAATACTTTAAATATTCTAAAATATTCATGGAAGTTGGCCTCTTGCTAAAAAGGCCTAATGAGGAAGATAGTGAGAAAACTGGACAGAAGTGAGAATGAGATTAAGGAGGGGTTGAAATGGATTAGGGATGTATTTAGAGTCATGGGGTTATTTTTAAATACCTATATCAAATATCCAATTTGAATATAATATTTTTATATGCTCATATACAAGTAGAAAGTTGCTCTTAAAGTGAAATGTTAAACACATTGAGGTTTGTGTAGGGTGAAGACATGAGATTGGTTTGTAAGACCAATATTGATATTGAAACTTGTAATATATTTGTTTAAATATGTTATAATTATTATTAAGGAAAATATAAACCCTTTTTAAGTTCACAAAAGTGTTCACATACATATTCAAAGTCTTGGTTTTCATGACTATGTTTTGGAGCATTCAGGTAGTTTTTTGTGTTGTAAGATTGATATCCCTGAGTCATTATACATAGATTTTAAGAATAAAATACACATTAAGTTATTATATGTGTCTCATAGGTTTATTTCATTTTATTTTTATTTATGAATTTTTTTTATTAAGGTGTGAAAAGTTAAAGGTTCTTGACTAAGTTTTGAAGCCTATTGTAGTTCTAAGTGAGCATATAAAAGTGGTATGTTTGAGGTCTTTTGACCTATATGGTGAATTATAATGGTCATTGTGATGAACCTGAGGTCATGGAGGTTATATAAATGTATTTTTTTATATTTTATGCGTCAAATTTGAGAATAATCTTGAGTTAGTCAAGGCATACTTTCTAGTATTGAGAAGGTCTAATTGCGAGTAGACCTAATGGTGTGGTTCAAGGAGTGAAATGAGTTAAATGGTGTTCAGGAAATAAGGTGAGATTATAATGGGTATAATTTAATTTTTTTTTAATTTTTTAATCTATTTTTTGAGGCTCAATATGTTCCAAGGTGATCAAGTAAAAACATGTGCTTTGAAAAGGCCTAATTACATTAGGTCTCTACTAGGCCTAATGGTGGTTTTGGTCCGTATGGATGATGAAAAACCTATGTAATCATTATTTAAGTTTTTAAACATGGATTTTGATATATTTAAAGGGTTTTAAAAGTATTTTTAGGTTTTTTACTGACCAAGGTGTGTGAAATTAAGAGTCAAGTATAAAAAGAAGATCTAATAGGCCTAATTTAACTAGTTAGAATATTGAAGGAATGAATGAATGAAATAGAAGTTTATAAACTAGGTATATGGTTTAAATACCATAATATATGTTTTTTGAATATTTAATTAAGTTATAATATTTATTATAAATATGATGATCAAGGTCATATTACCTAATTCTACCAACAATAGGGCTAGTTGAGTAAAGAATCATAATTGGTTGTTTGAAGGAGATAAAAAAGTGTGAAGAAAAAATGAAGGGGATAATAATAATTTGAGTGATAAAAGGGTAAATAAATGTGATAATATGTTATATTTATATTATTTTCTTCTAATTTACCTAGGGTTTTATTGCCTCCTTGTATTTTGGTGTTTGTTAAATGACTAGTTGAGTTGGTGATTGACTAGTAAGGGGTTAGTACTCCTTATGGGTTTAGTGCCTCATGAAATATTGATTAATTTATTATATTAATATATATATTTTTTATTGGTTTTTATTCCCCATGAGTTTTTCCAACACATATCTTGTGTCCTTATGTTCTACACTTTTGTAGATTCTTATTTATGCATTAGTTAATGTACGTATGTGAATGAATACTTCATAGTTGATAATTTAAATTGAATGATTATTTTAAGAGAAATGATTAACCCCAACCCCCATTTAATTATATTTAATTAAAATATTTTTTATCATATCAAGTCCTTTAGAGTAGGCCTAATAGCCTAAAGGAGATCTCAAGTAAGCAAATATGGCTATTCAAGCACAAGATGGTTTCCCTACAAGCAAGGATCTATTGTTTAATGGATATTATTATGATTTTTGGAGTTTAAATATTAAAAAATATTTTATATTTCAAGGTAATGATGTTTTAAAATAGGTTTTGGATGGATATACTACACCCGCTATTCCTCCTATAGATGCAACACGTAAAAAGGCTAGTGACAATAATTCAAAAGCAATGAATGGTATTATGTGTGGCCTATCATGGTCATAAATTGTGAAGGTGATAAAATATAAGTATAATAAATAAATATGGGAAAATTTTAATAATATCCATGAGGGAGACTCCAAGGTCAAGTTGGCTAAGTTGTAAACCTGTAGAAGACAGTTTGAAATCCTAAAGGTGAATGAAGATGCAACCATTTTAGCCTACTTATTGAGGGTTGATCAAGTGGTCAACATCATAAGAGGCATAGGTGAATAATTGAAAGAGTATGTTGTTGTTCAAAATGTTTTGAGCTCTCTAAATCCTAAGTTTGATTCTAAAGTATCTCTTATTGAAGAGATGCAAGAGCTAGTTAAGCTAGAGATAGATGGACTTTATTTCACCCTAACAACCTATGAGATGAGTACAAGTGAAGGAAGAAATTAAAATAAGGAAGTTACATTTAAGGTAAAAAATAAGATAAAGGATAAAAATAAACAAAGTAATAAGTTTAAATACAATGATGATAATGATATTTATGATTATGAGTTGATAATTATATTTGTAAGAAAATTGAAAATAGGTTTAGGTAAATAGAAGGGTAAGTTATCATTGAAATGATTTAATTGCAGAGAGATTGGACACTTTTATAAAAAGTTCCATCATAATCATAAGTAAAGGGATGATGAAGATAATTATTAATGTCATGATGATCATAAGAAGTCATGTAGGTCTAATTAGAGCAAGAAAATATTTATAAAGTGTGATGATAAGAAGTTTTTTAATAGAAAAAAAAGATTTTACACCAAAGAAGACTACAACTCATCTTATGAGAGTGAGAGAAGTGACTCTAAAAATTACCATGAAGGTGATGGTCTTGATGTCAATGAAGTTATCTTGATGGTTGATGAAGTAAATTGTTAAAATTAAGAAGAGTTTATGTGGTTTGGAGGTGTTGTTGGTGATTTAGATGAAGAAGAAGGTGAGGTGGACTTTGAAACTGAGTTGATGAATGCTCTATAAGAACTAAAGATGGTGAAAAATAATAATAATTTGATAAGCTCTCTTATCAAATACTATGAGGAGAAAACCATTTTTTTTTAATATAGATTCAGCAATAACTCTAAAGAAAAAGAAGAAATAGTCAAACAAGTGGAGACTTAAATTGAGATTGTGACTACAATCCTAAATACTAAAGAATAAGAATGTGCAAGGTATTCAACTAAACTATATTCCTTAAAATCTAAGTTAAATTAGGCATCAAGTAAGGTGAATACCTTTGTGAAGTTTGAAAATAGTACCAATGATCTAGACAACATCTTGAGTAGTCAAAAGAATGCTAATGACAAAACAAGTCTTGCTTTCAATGGAGACGAGAAGAAGAATACTAATGTGATCAAGTAGAATCAAACCTTTAAAATTCAATGGTGAATCAAGGAATGAGGGTGACGTTAGAATGAATACTAATACTATTAGGTAGCCTAATGCTATACTGTTGTTAATCCTTTCAATGGTTATTGTTATTCATATAACCAATTTAGTCATAGAGTAAGGCATTCTAAAAGGCCCTCCAATAATGAATATGATTGAAACTAAGGAGAGCCATTATTCGAGAGGTATGGATCATGGTGTGTTTCTTTAAAAAAATAATAGTGTGTTTTAATTGTAAAAAGGTTGGTCATATTGTAAATTTATGTAATCATGGATTCTCAAGTCAAAATAAGAAGTTGAGGCCCGTAAAGTGCAAGAAAGAATACTAGATAGTGAGCAGAAAAAATAGGTAACTAGGGTGAATGATGAATAGTTTACAAGTCCAAGTGGACTATTTTCCATTGTGGATAATATTTTAGATACAAAGGAATTCCATGAATTCTCCCTATCAACTCAAATTATGGATGAAGGAGTCAAGAGAAATAGACCGAGTCATAATGTTATTCAAATGAAGATTGAAGATGTCAAGCCAAAAGGGATATTCAATCCTAATAGGATCATGAATAAATATCAGTCTAATAAAGAGATGGAGATCTAGGAATCTATCATTCTTATGTTATTTTAGTACGCTAGAGAAGAGGTAACTCTATTAGGCTTCATGGAGGCACCCAACTAGTGATAAAAAACATGAAAGATGCTTGGTCTTAGGGGGAGATTTGTATTCTTTATTTTATATCCAAATTTAATTCAATAGGATATTGGAGGTGTGATTTCAAGATATGGTTTAAAAATAATCTATATGATGACTTGATCAAACCTAGTCACATTCATGATAGTGCCTGACTATCTCATGGAGATAAGGGGAGCATGGTTAGTTACTTCTATGAGTTGAGTTCATATTTGGTTGATTAGAGGAATGCTAATCTTGTTTAGGGATGAAATCATGTTTTAGGTCCATGTATTATATGGTATATGTCAAGAGATGACCCTTTTTCATTAATTTAAAAAGAAGAGAAAGTTCTAATTTGGGAGAAAGGTTAGTTTGAATATGATCTAGCTTGATGAGACATGAATGATAAACTTTGTTTTAGTGTTTTCCATCAATGACAAAAGTGGAGATTTTTTAGGTATGTTCATGTTTTTGATGTTGTGGCATTGATGTTATCATTGATTTCAAAGTCAATATGGATGTCCCTAATGTTAGTTTAAAGTTAAGGCTATGCATAGTGAAGTGGTATGTGATAAAGAAGTCTTATGACAAGAGAAAAGTTAAAGGCAACCTATTATCTCTCTATTACGAGAGAATTTGAAGGAAACCTAGTAATTATTACGAGGTTGATGACATATTTCAAGATATAAATTAAATGTAATCATACATTTGAGCACTAGTTTTGAGGAGCATTATCATATCATGAGCATGGTTTAGCTATCTTTGAGTTCTATATGAGGTATTGGAATGATGTTGTAGTGTTACAAGATCATGATACTATTGAGATTAGTATTATATTTAGATAATATTTATTTAATAATTTTATTGGTTGATATCATTTAGAGTTATCTTGTTTGAGTTTAAATCTTTGAGAATTAGGTATCTTGAGAAGCCTAGTCTAGGCATGTGTGAAGGTGTATGCATGAATCATAGTTAATCTTGGTTACTTGTGTAATTATAAGCATGAGAGAGTGTATAAAGTTTTGAAATAATGATAATGAGGAAAATAATCCTTCATAAGATTTACAAGATTAGCTTTGAGGCTTAGTCATTACATGAAGAGACTTAGTGAGAAGGCATAAGCTTGGTAGCATAGTGAGGTAATTAGACTGAGGCTTATAAAAATATGTGTGGAAATATTTAATAATATCATGATGCCATATGACATTATAATGATTTTTTTAGAGTAGTATAGGTGGTTTCAAGCTATGTTTACGGTCTAAGTGTGACTAGCAATTCAAGGCTTAATGTGTAAAGAGACCTGGTGTGGCATAATAAGGGTTCAAGTTCATTTTAAAAGGTGAAAATAGATCATGAGATAATTTTTACAAGTGTGAGAGGTTGTGTCAAGTATTTTTACCAATTTTTAGGTCAAAATCTGAAGGAGAAAGCATGAAATTTGGTTTTGAGGTTTTTTATATGCATAGAATGAGGTATAGCAAACTCGAGAAGAATTTCATTATGATTGTTGGAATGAAAAACATTTACATGATATCATAATAAGTTAATTGAATTTTTATATGGTTCCTATCTCAAATTTATTGGAATTAGTTTTGAATTTGAGGGGCAATCCTTTATGAATGATTGTTAAGAATGGAAACTAGTTTTTAGTGCATTATAACCCTAATAATGACTTGATATGGAATATATGATTAAAAAGTTATCATAATGGTATTTTTTACCTAGTATTATGATTTAAATTTTTATTAAATTATCCTAGGTACCTCAAAGTGGCATTGGTCTATCAGAAGAGTGAGTGAAAGCTACATGAAACCCCTTATTTCTTAGGTTTTTGATGTAATAGGTAGGGTTTACTAGGTCAAATCATGAAAATGATTGTAATATGATGTGTGATAATTTTTTATTATTATAAATTAATTTTTTTATCATTTTATAAACTTAAAATATGTTAAAATGGTCATCAAAGTTGGCTTATCACTAAAAAGGCCTAATGAAGAAGATAGTGAATAAACCAAGCAAAAGTGAGAATGGGATTAAGGATGGGTTGTAGTGGATTAGGGATGGATAAAAATGAATTGGATTTTTTTTTAAAATAACCATTAAAATATCCCATTTGAATATAGTATTTGGATATGCTCATATACAAGAAGAAAGTAGCTCTTAAAGTGACCTATCTAACATAGTGAGGTTTTTGTAGGGTGAAGACATGAGATTGGTATGTAAGACCAATATTGATATTTTAAAGTTTAATATATTTATTTTAATATGTTATAATTATTTATAATTATCATATATACCTTTTTTTAATTTCATAAAAGTGTTCACATAGATTTTATAATTCTTGGTTTCCATGATTGTGTTTTGGAGCATTTATGCAATTTTGTGTGTGTTAATAAGATTAATGTTCCTGAGCCATTCTGCATAGAGTTTAAGAATATAATTCACATGAAGTTTTTATATAGGTATAATAGGTTAATTTTAATTTATATTTATTCATTATAAAATCCTATGAAGGCGTGGAAATTCAAAGGTTCTTGACTAGGTTTTGAAGTCTGTTTACAGTTATAAGTGAGAATATAGAAGTGGTTTGTTTGAGGTCTTTTACCCGTTATGGTGAAGTATAATAGACATTATGATGAAAATAATTTCATGGAGTTTATATACATGTGTTTTTTTATATTTTTATGTTTCTAATTTTAGTATAAGATTGAGTTATTCAAAGTAGACTTTTTGGTAGTGAGGATTAATTACAGGTAGACCTAATGGTTTGGTTTAATGATTAAATTGAGATAAATGGTGTTGGATAAATAAGGTGATATTATAATTGGTATAATTTAATTTTTTTTTAGTTTTTTAATTAATTTTTTGAGGCTCAAGATGTTCTAAAGTGATCAAGCTCAAACATGTGCTTTGAGAAGGCCTAATTACATTAGGTCATTATTAGGCCTAATAGTGGGTTTTGTCCTTATGGATGGTGACCAACCTATGTAATCATTGTTTTAACTATGAAATGTGTTGTTTTATCTCTTTAAAGGTTTATTTAATTATGTTGAGGTTTTTGTCTGATAAGGTCTATGAAATCAAGAGTCAAGTATAAGAAGGTCTAACAGGCCTAATTTTCTAGTTAGAATATTGAGTGAATGAGCAAATTAAATAGAAGTTTGGAAACTAGGTAGAGGGATTGAATAACATTATATAGGTGTTTTTAATATGTTATGAATTTATAATATTAATTATATAGATGATGATCAAGTTCATATGACCTAATTCTGCCAAGAATAGGGCTAGTTGAGGAAAGAGGCCTAATTGGTTACTTGAAGGAGATAGAAGAGTGTGAAGAAAAAATGAAGGGGATAATCATTATTTGAGTCATAAATAGGTGTCCAAAGGTGATAAGAGGTTTTAGGTAGCTAATTTTGTGCTGAGTTACCTAGATGGTTGGTGCCTCCTTACAAGTTGGTCCTTGCTAAAGGACTATTTGAGTTGGTGCTACTTGTGTGGTTGGTGCCTCACTAAATATTGATTCATTTCTTATAGGATTTTATTACAAAATATGTTTTAGTGGGTTATATCCCTCATGAGGTTTTTCCACATATCTTTGTGTTTTTATGTTGCATGCTTTTGTAGATGCTTGTTTATGCATTGGTTAATGTATGTATGTCAATGAATGACTCATGAATGATAAGTGAAATTGAATGATTGTTTTAAGGGAACTAATTCATCCTCCATATCAGTATTTATTCTTAAAACATTCATAATCCTAAAAATATAATGGTGTCAAGTTATTTTCTAATAGAAACCATTAACTAAATATTTATACTTCACTAGAAAACCAAGTCAACTTCCCCCTTAGTGGTGAAATCCAAGTAGGTAGGCCTTGGGAAGAAATTTTTTTAAATGCATTTTGAATGTTAAGTAATTTTTTAGTTTGTGAAAAATATTATAATAGTGTAACTAAAATGGTAATTTTTAAAAACCACCTATTTAGACTATGTGGGTTACTCTAAGCATTCAAATAGTTAAAACATAAATGTGAATTAATTTCTAGTAAATAGATGTTAATTACTTGATTAAGAATAGTATATAGTCAATTCAGGTGACAATACATAAAAGATTCAAATGTCCATTTATATTCTCTAGAATTAAGGTCTTTAAGAACATATTCAAATAAGTCGACTGTGTCTCTCAAACAAAAGGCATAATATATAACTAAGTTGACCAGGTCAACCTAGTTAGCTATATGTTTGTAGTTTTGAAGACTTCTAAATTATGAACAATAGATTTAAAAAAATAAATGAAATGATAGATAGAGATGATAAATTAAGCTTGGTGGTACTTTAGATGATTTGTATTAAAAAAATTTATGTTGTAGTGCTTAATTGTTACTTTTAAATTTGAAAATTTGGGTTGACTGGTTTGTCCATGTTTTTCAAAACCCTATATTTTGAAGAAAAATAATGAATAGAGTCAACATATTCAACATTGTTTGTTGACTTGTAAGTTTATATAAAAAAATAGTAGATAGAGAAAACTTATTTGAAAGTGTATCCTAATATAAAAATATAGAGTAATACTATGTCGAACTGATTCATCCAGTAACCTTTAGTTGATGAAGACCTAATTAGATAAAACATAATCATTTAAAATGATTGTGTGTTGAACATGCACATAGAAAGTTATAATTATATCAACTGGCTTAATAAAGTACTAAAAATATAGAAAAATATAATAAAATTATAAAAGTGATGTCATGAAAGAAAACTTGCAAGGGTTAGATTCATGTTGGGCTCACCAAAATGTATGCAAAGGGAAATGCAAATGATTTATAAATCAATCATATCTTATAGAAGATAAATCTTACTTACACTTCTAAATGTTTATACACTATATTCATGGTCATGACCAAGAGGGATCCATTATATCTATCCAAGAGATATCTTACCATAATAATATCACTAGGGAGAGTTTCAAATCCTTCACTCAAGCAACACTATGTAATAGCCCTAACTAAATTCTATGTTTTCATATTCAATAAATTCATAATAAATAAATTAATGTCTAATCTAGTTTAGTTCTCACCAAATCTTGTGGAATAAATTGGGGGTAATAAACATTAAAATTAAACATGAATAGAAGACATATACTCAAGTCAATGTATACGAAATCCTAATACATGGGAGAGAAGTATAAATGCATATCTATCTACTGTTACAAATTGGCAACAAAGTTAAGAATACTTACCTTTGAAGATAAAACTATCAAGCCTCAATATCTCCCTCAACCAAGGCGATTTACAAGAGGTTGTTTTGGTATGTAAGGATGAGAAGGATAAATAACTCTAAGATACGCAACCTATCTACACATCCAAAAGACTTCTCTACAAGACAATATTTGTATCTCCAATGAAAGTATGAAATGTTTAGCTATGTTCCTCAAGTAGAATGGTGGATAAGCACACACACACACACACACACACACACACACACACACACACACACACACACACACACACACACACACACACACACACACACACACACACACACACACACACACACACACACATATATCTTCTTATTCTATTCTATTCGTAATAAATGATGAAATGAGTGTGTATATATAGTTGAATCTAACCCTAGTCCTTTTAAAAAGTTTATCTAATAGATTCAACCCAATTAACTTTGTATCATCATTGAAAAAAATAAATTAGGTCTTAGTCTATGTTATCCAAGGGCCAACCTATAACCTAAATGTGTTTTTTCAATTACCATATAGGATCAATGGGTTTGATAGTGTATAATAAATTGATAAAAATGATTATGGGTTAGGGAAGGGCTAATGAAGGTAGAAAGTGATAAGAGGAGGGTGAAAAATAAGAGGCAAAGCTTAAAATAATGTTTTTAGGAGATGTTTGGAATGATAAAAAGTAATAGTGTAGGTATAAAAATATTGATAAGCACCAATGGTTTTATCACCCCTTTCCTAGTGTATCCCTTAAGGCATGCACTCAGAGATGAAAAGTAACTTCATAGTTTGTGGAAATTTTTAAAACCCATTTTATGATTTAAAATCATACCATTATACTATGAAAATGAGCTTAGATTATTCTACATGGTATGTGCCTTCATGTGTAGGCTTTAGTTAAGTGAACCAAGTTTCATGTCATCCTACAAAGATCTTAAGCATAAAGTTTGGGAAAATGGAAAGAATAATATTTCCAAAGGCCTCCCATATCAATTTGGAAGGTTTTGGGCATGGTATAAACTCCAATTCCTCCATCTCCCACCCACTAAGTTGAAAGAGGGGATATTACTATCGATAATTGCAGAATGTGGATTTTGATAATTATCGATTCTAGTGGCTGTCATGTGTCTTTTTTTACATTTTCATTATAAAATTTATTTATTTATTTTATGTTTGTTTTAATTTGGGATGAATGTGTAAATATATTTCTATAAGTAATTTTTTATTTCAACTCTTAGTGAAACATCTATTTGAGATTTTTAGATTGTCATTATCCACTTTATTCCTTAATTATAGTTCCTTACCTTTATCCCTTGGTGTAATTTATAATTATGTATGGGATCCTTGGGCTCATCGGTCCATAGGCAAGATGCAAGATGATGATAAAAATTATGGGAATAAATCCTCTCTTTGGATAGGCCTCATAGGTACACTTGAGAACTTTATTGGAGACCTTTTTAATGGATTTAAAAATGTAAATGATAAGCAAAACAACTATTTGATGGTTATAGGTCATATGTATGTAATATTCTATTGTCATAAATGTGAAATATAATGAAACAAAAATATTATATAATTATTATGAGATTTCAGAGATTAATTTTTATTAAAGTGTTAGTTGAATGAAAAAAGGGTAAATGTAATGAAAGAACATTTTTGGGATTTGAATGAAGTTTTAAAATTGGTATGAAAAACATCATTCATTGTTTTATATAGAATATTAAAAAATAAAGTTACAATCGTGTTTCTTATTCTTTTTTGAGTGGATTCTAATAAGTACATTATTCTTGTTCATTTAAATATTTTTTATAAAATTTTAAAAGTATGTTTTTTTTTCATAATTTGATTTTAATAAAAAGAAGATAAATCAATGTCATACTAAAATTTATTGTGTAATTTTAGGAGAAATGTTTTAATTGTTAGGAATTTTTAAAGTTTAACTACTAATATGTCCCTCAAATATTTTGTAATTTGATTCATCTTAATGTAATGTTTTTACACATCAAATGAGGTAGAAAAGTGCCTACAAAAATTTAGATGAAAAAATGGAAACGTTAAATCCTATTTCTTTTTTTTCATGAATGTAGTAATTATTGTTTGTTTGTCATCAATTTTTGAACTATGGGTACCTATAGGGTAGTTTCAAGTTTTTTAGGACCCTTAGAAGGGAACAAACCTTGGTTTTTAGGGCAGCTAGATATAAATTTAGTGGTCATCCATGTGACCCTATAACATAGGGTTATATTCCCTAAGGGTTGGTGGGAGTGTTTGATAGTGAACACCATGAACAATGGTATAGGTGGTGAATGTAAGCCCTACCTTTTTAGCTCTGTGGTTAGGGAATCACATGGCTTATATTTCATGTAGTGAATTAAACCATAGTTTTTGAACCATGGGGTTGGTAAAAAAAATTTACGAACAACCAAACATGCCATTAAATTTAAAATATAATAAAATTTAATTTTTATTTAGTATTATTTTATTTAAATATGTATTTTCCTAAGTCAATGACTACATATTTATTTAAAAATAGAACTAAATTACCTAATCATGGACTATTTTATGTACAAACAAGTAAGGAAACCCTGAGACCCATAGATGAGGTAACCTTTTTCCTTCTTCCACATGGGTGAAAGTTTAGGTCCTGAGATTACATGTTCTTTAGGATATGGCTCTTTTAAATAAGAGAGGTCATTTTTGACCATTTATACATTTTTAGGCTCTTGGAGGCCCTGGGATGAGTTTCCCCAAAAGGGGGACCTTCGTTAATTTTATATATCCTATCATGTGAACTTAAAATCAAAGAATTAAAATCAAAATCAAAACGTGTTTTTTATTTAACCTTTTTGGTGGCCATTAATGATTATGGTGGACATTGAAGCTCCCAAATGCTTTTTTGAAAATTATAGTAATTTAGAACTACCTAGAGACTTTTCGATAATACGGGTTCCTAAAAAAACACAAGCATATATGTATTGAGATAGATTTCTGAAACTAAATAAAATTAAAAAAGGTTAAAATCATGGAGACCAAGTAGTGGTAGTCATCCATGGATGAGGAAGGATGAAAGGGATTACCATAGATAAGTCATCCTCCAAAACCTCCTCACTCTTTTACCAAATATTAAATTGAAACATAAAGAGTGATTTAAAATATTTATTTCCCTCTTAAAGGATTTAAAATATGGCCTCATCATTGATCAAATCCAATGGTTGAGTTAGAAAATATCCAATAGTTGAGATGGAGTGGTCCATCATCATGGAGATAAAAATGAAAATTTTGACCCATTATAAGGTCATATGAAGAGTATGAATCATAATTGATAAGAATGTTTACCAAAAAGTAAGTCAACTTGAAACTATATTTGATTTTCACTTTAGGTGTGAACTTACCCCTATGATTGGATAGAAACACTCAGGATCCCCTTTGAATCTAATTGAGAGTTACAATGAATCATTTAGGCCAATGATTTCATGAACTCGACTCTTTTAAATTTCCATAAATTTAAAAACATGGGGTCATGGGGTATACTTTGTTCACTTATAATGTTATATTCTTGGTTGAGATCATATATGTTGATTAGAGAAAATAAAGCCTAAATGGTTGTGTAGAAACCATGTGGCCACTTGCACATTGCCACCCTTTACATTTAGGAATTTGAGTTATTTTAATTAATCATGAATCATGTGCTTAAATATGGCTATCTATTGGTAAATATGGTTGTGTAGAATGTATTTTACACATTATATAAATAAATTGGCCTAATTTTATGTGATTTTAGTCTTGAAAAAAATTATCCATGGCATTTTGGTATGAGAACATGGTTTAAACAATGAGATATCTATATATTATTATTTTATACCAATTATTGCATAATGAACGAATGTGTTTAATTTTGGGGTTACATGCCTCATTCATTAGTTAGGTATGTACACATAAAGAGTGATTTGTCCCATATAATCTTTAACCAACTAAAATAGACACTTGTCTTCTTGAATTTGGCTATGTGCTTGAGGGGACCATACTAGGATATTTTGGACATCCACCCATATAAAATATTGGGTGTGGTTTTGTGAAATATTTGAATAAATTTTCCAACTAGGTACTAGGAATTCATATGGTCACAAAGGCAGAGTGACCATTAGTTCACAATAAATTATTCATTTGCTAAGATGATGGTATTTACTCATAACCTCAAATATACACATCTTACCATCTATAGATTAATATATAAATTATTGGGATTTATTTATCTTGGTTATTAAGAATAGTAGGTTTAATTATATATATATATATATATATATATATATATATATATATATATATATATATATATTCCTTAAAGTGTTTTGTGGACCTAGGTTCTATATGGGCCATTCTATGTTCAGTGACCACAAATTTAAAGTAAACATTACCTCTTCACTAAATTTAAGTGTGTTAGAAGGTTTATTGATGTATATATCATATTGAGTGATGAATTTTGGAGTGAATTATGATGAATTATAATGAATCCATCTAGTTTTACTAGTTTATCAATGTTTTCTTATGATTAGTTATAGGAAGAGTTTGGATATAATCCTCTTTAGTTGAAGAGACTTATCGCAATAGAACACAATGGGTTACAAATACTTTAGAAACATGCTTAGTTTTTGAGAGGGATAATGAGCCTCATTATGTTTTGAATGGGTTTTTTCATGAAACCTATTTATGTAAATATAAATGTTGTTAGATATTGTATTCACCTTATGTGATAGACTAGTAATACCACATTAAATGTGTTGTTAAGGAGCCTCATAAGGGTTACTTTGTTATCATCTATCCTTGTTCCAAATTAATCTTTTCTAATTTTCATGTTGAGTTATGTCTTGGTTTTATCTACACAATGGATTCACTTTGATTGGAGTAGGACACGAGTAATGGTTGGAGACAAATTTGTAATCCTTTTATGGAATCTTGGTACCAAGCTAGTGTAATTACAAACTTAATCAAGTCATGAATATTTTAGAGTGGTATTAATGCCTATTTTTGCATGTTTTCTTGATAACCAAGGCATAGTCATATAGTTTGGATTTTGATATCTCAATTTTTTGGTCAACAATCCTTTTGAGGTTATGTACCCATTTATAGGAGTATTTGTATAGATAATAACCTTGTGTTGAACTAATGGTGGTTCAAATGTGGTTTATTTATAAGGATTATTGAGAATAACAAAATTTATTATTACTTATTACTAAGAAGGATTGAAATTACCTTTCACCTTATGGACAATATTGAATTCATGAATGTATCAATGATAGTTTGAGTTATTTGATAATAGTAAGATAGTTTAATCATATAAAAGTTTTATTTCCCATAGAGGTGGAACTTAGTGGAGTAAGTTTACTATGAGTGTCGATAGTATTGATGAAAGAAAAAATTATTTCATAACTATATTTAACATTAACCCTTTATGGATTTACCTCCTTATATGTGATGCATGCTCATGATAAGAGTATGAATTTAGTTCTATATCATATATTATAGTAGCCTATAACATGTAATTTACCATATATTGTGACATCTATGATTTTGTGGGTATCAAAATTATTGAGGTGATCCTTATCTCTCCATGTTTACCATTTCATCATTTTAATAGTGCACATTGTAAAAACACATGGATAATAGAGTTAAATGTGATACCATATTTGATATGTGTGTTGGTTTTTTCAGGATTACAGTGTCTCATTTTTAGAATGATGCCACACCATTGTATGTATTATGAGGTTGGGCCCATCCTCATCTATGGATTGATGATGATTTAATGCATTGTACATCCATTATTATTGTGAATTTTTATAATAGGTTGCCTTACAAAATGGTGTCACTTTTAGAATCATATAAGAGTGTCACTTATACATTGAATATTTATATGATATATATTTCACCCATCTTTTTAATGTTTCCATTGATTGTTGTATGAGTTTCCTAAAATACATGTGAGAGTTTTATTTTACATTAGATATCAAGGGGAAAAGATTCATGTCACTATAATGTATATGACACATAGGTCTTATAAGTTGGGATACATTTTGATGACCTTTTTCAGAGGGGGATTTTGGTATAATGAGTGTGCATCCTTAGGCCTCACTTGTACCTTCATATAGATATTAAATGGTTAATTTGACAAATATTAATGAGTACCTATTGTTTACCATGTTGGGAGGTGAGTACCTACCGTAGTTCACAATTTTCATGAAAATGGGTTTATATAACCTTATAAATAAAATTATATTAAACATCCTTAGTGATGGTTATATATTTTTATTTATAACAAAAATCACTAGGGCTCACTTGTGCTTTGTGTATTGGGTGTTGTGGGAGAATGAGATGTTTTTCACCAAATCAAGTCTGCACTTATTTATGATTTTTATGCCTTGAAAATTAATTATATTGGAAGGGTCTTGTAAAACCCCTTAGAGATTAATACCATCTTTTAACAATGGGAATATTCCTCATAGTGGATGAGTGTAGTATGTAATGTTAGTGGTTTCCTCTATGTTAGGATATTTTTTATGAATGAATATTCCATATATCCCATTGGAATTTTGGAATAGGTTTTGTTATAGTTGGAAATTATTTTTTGTTGATATGATTAGATACTCTCCCACCATCAAGTGACATCATAATAATTATATTGATAGGATTTATATATTTTATGATGTAATGTAAGTGTTCTATCTAATTATACTCATGTACCATTAGTTATTATTTTACTTCATTCTTCAACCTTCCTAGGATATTTAATTCTAATTTATGTTGGAAATATAAGTTATATATATTGATCAAAATGATGCTTCCATGTAGTTTAACATTTTCTCTTATTTTGGGCAACATATTATGATATTTTCTACTTACATGTTGGTACATCTATAACAATATTGACAACTTAGAGTTGTGATGAATAATTCATACTACACAAGGGTATTGAAGAGTTATGATTATATTTTTTGACATTATAGATCCATAATCCCCACTTTTTTCCTTATAAATACACATTATTCAATATTATTATATTTGAAATTGTGGATTTTTACAACTTGATGTGGCATATCTTAGAACTTTTTTGTTCTTGATTAGGACTTTTAATTTCATTAGAATCATATTTTCTTTTCATTTTAATTTATATGTTTTTTATGTTTATTTATATATTTATAATTTTTAATCTTTACTTAAAGTTGGATCTCTTAATTTTATTTCTTATCTTCAGTTTTGGATTGAAATGGGTTGTCTAGTTATTTTCACCTTAATTATTACTTGGGTTATATTAGGTTGTTTAACCTTTGAATTTATTATAATTTGTGGTTCAAACATGTTTGTTTATCCAATTTTAATTTAAACCTATTTTATATTTGTATATTTTAATTTTTTTAAAGTGTTTTATTTTTTGTTAAGACATTTTCTAGAACCATTCACTTCATGCAAGTGTAGGAGTAATAAGTTAGAAATATATTATTCGCATTAGTGTGTGAGATAACATTATGAAATGTTGTGTAAGTTGCTGATAAATTTGAGAGTCAATTTTTACTTATTTAAAGGATATTAGGATGATGTGATTCTTATCCTTGTGTTTATGTTGATATTAACATATGTTTCCTCCTAACTCAGATAGTGATAGAGAGGATTTATGTTGTGATATTGGGGTTTTGACATTAGGTTGAGTGTCCAATGTCATCCTAAGTGTTTTTTAAATATGTTTTTTTGTTTTTAGGATGAGTGTCCAAATTCATCCTAATAGGCTCCTTGATTGGGTTTGTGAATATGTGATGCATCAAAATTCATCCCAATGGATTAAGAAAATAGGGTTTAGACAAAGGTGATGTAAAAATCCTAATTCATCCTATTATATCCAAGTTAAAGGTTTGAAAAATTTATATAAATTAATTTCACAAAGTTCTCATTTTCTAATTTCATTGATTTTTAAAGCATTATTTTTTTCATCTGATGGGTTTAGGACCTATTATAGTGAAATAATATCTTGTTTCTAACCTTACGAGTTCCATGTGATTGAAGAGTTTTCTCTTCATTTTTTCCATGGAATGAATGGGAAAATAAGGAAATTAAAATTCTGTTGGTCACCTAAGATAAAATAAATTAATATAAAATCAATCATTACCTTATACTTGAACATGATTTTTGAATTTTTTTTAAGACAGGCTATAAATATTAAGTAACAAATAAATAGAAGTAAATAATATTTAATTATGTGTTATCATAATCTAGAAACCAAATATTAATTAAAAAAAACTTAAAATTATTCCTTGAATCATAACTCACCCTATGGTGGATATAACTTTTCTATCGCCATGTATATTTTGTGTACGTCATTGCACTTTGTGATATGTTAGTAGAAATATGAGATCAATAAATTAGAGACTATTAGTTGAGTTAATAGGACTCTTTAATATTTTTATAACATTATTAAAACTAGATATTAGACTCTTAGTGTATCCCAAATGGAAGAATTCAAAGGGGGATGGGGTGTGAAGCCCCATTTCTCACAATGCTATTATTGTTTTAATTTTTGTTATCATACACATGTACCATTGTTCAAAATATTTTTTAAATTATTTGAGACATAATATGTTAATTATTACATTATTTATGTGATAATGGATATGATGTTCTTAATGTTATTAGTTTGTTACATGAAAACTATTCATATGTTGGTTATGGATGATTTCACTTTGATTTTTGAGTTTCATGCTACATTATTGTATTAGTTAAGCTAGTTTTTCATTATCATGTTATTTTGGACTAAATATATATGTATCTTAGTGTGATGATATTACCTCATGTGGATTAGTGATTTTTTTCTTTTAGATGTTTTGCATATTCATTTTATATTGTTAGACATTATTTGAGATGTTTATATTTAATAGCTTTAGATACCTAGGGTGGTGAAATTTTACGTGTGAAATGATGTGCAGGTGATAGGGGAGGCTAATTGAGGGAACTAGGAATATGCCAAGGGAAAGTAGACCATCTATTTTAGTTATAAAGTTGTTTCATGAATTAAACTCCAATCCTAGTGTTATCATTTAATATAATCTTTGGTTTTGACACTCTTTTACCTTCCTTGCACTATTCACACCCCTTTGAAAGACCTTCAAAGTCACCATAACATTAAATCAAATCATAAAAATTAATTTGTAGACCACATAAGTGGCCCCTTTAACCTAAACTTGAGAGGGAAATTAGACCCATATATTCAAGTGGATATAAAGTGTTTTAGAGGTGGTTGTAAGTGCATTTAAGATCCCTTTTGGCCAATGGATGGCCTACAATTTTTTTTTAGTGTTGATGTTTTTTTAGTAAATCACATGTGCCCAGTTATGGCATTGATAACTTAAAAAATTAATAGACATAGAAAATTATTGTTTTTCCACATGGGTGTGTAATGTGAGTCAATGATAGAGAATATTTTTAGACAAGATTTAACAAATGGGAAGGGATAAATTTCACCTTCCAAATCACCATTAGGTTGGAGTTTTTATCAATAATAGTAAGGGAATCATTCCTTGGATTAAATTTTTTCTCATTTTTTAAATTAGAGGGTTGAAGAGAGATTGAGGAAGGAAAAAAGGAGATTGATAAGGAAGTGTAGAGGGTAGCTTGAGAGGGAGTTAGATTAACACAAAAAAATTAGAATATACCCTTTGTGTAGAGTCACATGGTGAAGCTAAGGTATTCATTAAGGTCACCCGTGCATTATTAATTTCATAATTTTAAATAAAAACTTATATTCATTTATTTCCTTGTGATTTCAATAGGATGTAAGACCATATAGATAACTCTCTCCTCTTATTATTTCTTCATGGTTGTGTCTATGGATACCATGCATGTATTTTTTTTTGTCTATTTTTTATTCGATGTGAAAAATACATCCATTTTTGGGTTGTTATTACAACTCATTTTAGATTTAAACTCATATCATTATGGTACCCAAATGGGCATAGATTTTTCTACATGGTAGGTGACTTCATTTTCTCAAAATAATATATAATTCATGGAGTTTATAAAAATGGAAAATATATTATTTCCAAGTTTATCCCATGTCAAGGGAGAAATGTTTTTGTAGTGGATAAACTCAAAGTCCTCCTTATCCCACCCCTAGAGTACAATGAATGGATATTCTCATTTATAATGGGTGAGTTTGGAGTTTCATAAGTATTGATAATAATGGTTTCCATGTGTGTTTTATACATGTTTATAATATATTTATTTTATTTATGTTACATGTGTTTTGGTTTGGGGATGAATGTTGAATTATATTGTTATTTGAGATTCATAGTGGCATATATAGTTAAGCTTGTTAGATTTACATTATCTATGTTTCCCCTTAATTATATTACCTTACATTGAACCCTTGGTGTCATATATTATTTGATATGTAATTATTAGCCTCAGGGGTGCATATGATAGCCACCTAATTATAGAAAAAGGAATGGAGTTGTGATCCTTATTGGCTTGACCTCATGGGTATACCTGAGAGCTTGCTTGGAGACTACTTTTATTTCATTTATTTACAAATCTAAATGATAATAAGATTATTATTGGTTGGTTTGAATCTATTTTTATATAATAATCTATTGTAATAAATGTGAAATAGATGGAATAAAAAATATAATGTAATGATTATAAGCTTTCACACATTAGTTTTTATTAAATGTCTAGTTAAAATAAGAAAGCGTAAATGTAATGAGATAATATTTTTATGCTTTCAATCAACTTTTAAAATTGATGTAATTAATAACATTCGTTGTTCTACATAGTATATAAATAAAATTAAGTCTAAATCTTGTTTCATATTATCATTTGAATGGATTATGTAAAGCATAAAAAGTTATTTTATTTAAACTTTTTTTATAAAATTTTAAAAGTTCCATTTTTTAAGATTCAATTTTGAAAATAATAATGATTAATCGGGGTCCCCATACACCTTTTTTTAATTTTAGGATGTACAGTTTAATTGTTATGAATTTGTAAAGATAAACTATTAAAATTTCCCTTGTCTCCTTTATAGTTTTCTTAATATTCAAGTTATTTTTGTACATGTTGAATGAGGCATAAAAATTATTGAACCAATTTCATATAGTTTTTATAAAAGTTTATAATTGGTTGACTTTTGTTTCATGAATTTTAGGATTTTTATTTACTCATTATGAATTTTGAAATTTGGGTCCTTTTAGGGTAGTTTCAAGTTTGATAAGCCCCTTAGAAGGGAACACGCATTAATCATGGAGTTAGAGGGATGATGGAACTACTTGGTGGTAATTATCACTACTAAAGTTATGGGTAGAGGAGGTGAGCACCATTGTTTTTATCTATGTGGTTAGGGAATTGTGTGGATTATAAGCCACATAATAAACCTTGCCATAGGTTTTGAACCATGGGGTGGTCAATGAAGATTGAATACCACTAAAAATTTCCATTAAATTTAATGTCATAATAAAATTTCATTTTTATTTAATATTTTTTTAATAATTGTATTTTCCAATTAAATTAATACATATTAATTTAAAACAAAAACTAAATTATGTAGAGATGTAATTTTTTTTTGTGAAGCTAGTTTTTGGTAACCTAGAGACTCAGAGGTGTGGTAAAAAACAAGGTACCCCCTAAACATTTTTTTCTCTTCCACATAGAATAATTTTTAGGGCCTAATAATATTTTAAAAACTTATATGGTTCTTTGTCTAAGAGATGTCATCTTTAATCCTTTTAACATTTGTGGGCTCTTGGAATCACCAAGATGGGTTGAACTAAAAATGAACCCTATTAATTTTATCTCACCTATCATGTAAACTAAAAATAAAAATAAAAATCAATTTATTATTTAACCTTGTTGGTGGCCATTAATGTTTATAGTGGAGCTTGAAGCTCCAAACAAAGTTTTTGAAAACTATAAGATCCTGGAATGATTGGATAATTCTTGAGAATATGGGTACCTACAATAAAACCCAAGAATACATGTATCAAGCTATATATTTTAAAATTAAAAAAATGGAAAAGGTTAGAAATATGGATACTCCATTAATGGAAGTCATCTAAGGATAAGGAAGGAGAAGAGGGATGACTATGAACAAGTCACCTTCAAAATATTATTCCTATCTTCCCAAATATGAAATTGAAACATAATTAGTGATATTGAAAATATATTTCCTTCCTTACAAATTTATAGGGTTTCATCATCATTGAGATAACATGATGGTTGATTTAGAAAGGATCCAATGGTTGAGATAGATTGTCCCATCCTTAGGGAGCTAAGTAAGTAAGATTTAGACCCATTTTTGAGGTTATATGAAAATTATGCATACTCTTTGATAATCATTTTTACATAAAGGTAATTAAAATTAAAATAATATTATTTGTGACATTAGGTGTAAATTTATCCTTGTGATTTTATGGAATCACTTGGGATTAGATTTGATCCCCATTGAGTGTTAAGATAAAAAGTTAAAGCCACTCATTTATATAACCCTCCTATTTTTTAGTTTCAAAACCATTTTATAATTTGGCACTGTGTGTCCAAGTTTATTTCTGAGTTTTAAGATTGTTTGAGAGCATGTATGCCAATTAGATCAAGTGAAACATACATGGTCATGTAGTGATTCCATGTCCACTTGTGCATTTCTACCCATATCATTTAGGCTTATGATTTTCTTAATGTATTGAATGTCTTGTTCTTGAATATGGATATCCATTGGTTCATGTAATTGTGTATAAAATGATTTATTCATTATGAAAAAATGGCTTATTTTTTTGTGGTTTTAGTGATGATAAATTTTGGGCATTATATGCATTAACTTTATATAAAATTGGAAATATATTCATACAAACATGGGTGCATGAGCATATGCATGTTATTTTAAAACAAAAAAATATAGGTATTCACATACACATACATTTGAGAAAAATATTATAAAATTCAACTTGTAAATGTAGGGGGAATGATGCTGGTTCATGCACATATGCACATAAAGTCAGGGAGCATGAAATTGGTTCATACATATATACAAACATAAAGATTCAAGGGAAATGCTATCAAACCATGCACATATACATACTTATAGATTAATGAGGGAATGCTATTTATTAATGTATATATACACACTTTTATATTTATGGGGCATGATGTTGGTTCATGCTCACCCACACAATAATAAAGTTTACAATTGGATAGAAAAAGGTTTTCATTCCACTTCAACTTCTCAGATTTAAGGTCATGATGGGGCCATGGATTTGTTCCATTATATTTTAATTAGTAATTCTATTCCAAATTGATAAAAAATACATAATCAAAAACATGTATAAATTATGGGAACATGATCATTGTTCATTCCCTTATGATCATGCATTGTTATTTTACATGGATAAACCCTTATCAAACTAGAGAAAATAGTACATTTGAATCTATAATCCATGTGCACTAGTTAATTAATTATAGTGGTGTGTTAAGTTTCAAATATTATTAACACACCAATCCTTGAACCAGCATAGAGTTTCCATTTCATCTTATAAATATTCTTAAAATAAACACTTGTAATATTTTACATCTCCTTGGATAGGATATGAACAAGACTACAAGTTCCTTTATCTCTATAGTGACATGTAAAATTTGTACCCTTAGCATTTTAAATTTTCACATTAAGATCATAGTCTATGAGTGACACCATACAACATACCAATAATTTTAGGTTTTCCTTGAATAGTTTTTTCATTACATCTATATCTTAATTTATATGAGTATAAATATATCTAATCCCATACATAAAAAAGATTAGGAAAATTTGAACAAAATTAAAAGAAACCAAAAGTTTAGAGACACAATAACTAATGTAGGTTTGCATTATCTTTTATCAATTAAAAATATATTTATAGTTACAGTAAAATTCTATATTAAAAGTAGGGTATATATAGATACTTAAATTAGGTACAAGCCTTATTTCATAATACCTTATTGAAAAATTGTATATATATATATATATATATATATATATATATATATATATATATATATATATATATATATCTGTGTGTGTGTGTGTGTGTGTCCATGAATTAAGTACTTAGTGGTTCTTTTATCTTTATGATTTGACTATATTTATTATATCTAATTGGTTTAATGATCTCTTTATGGCATCATAACCAATTTCACATGACACATTACAAAGATATTTGAACCTCTCTATGACCCTTGGTGTTTGTTAATCCTTGTCTCAATTATTATATTTATAGTTAGTATTTATTATTATTACTGAATGAAAATATCATAATTGACTTAGGTCCCCTTTTAATTTAATTTTGTCATTTTTAGTCTTATGACCATTGTTTAGGCATATTTTATATTCTCTTACTAGCTTTTACTCATTACTAGGTCCTTAATTCAATGTTTCAGATTTATATATATATATATATATATATATATATATATATATAAAGATAATATAAGGCATTTTGGAACAAGAATAATTACATTATCAATAACTAGAAAAAATTATATTTACACCTAAAAAATTGTTAGAACTAAATTTCAAGTTTACAAAACTACACACATATATGCATAATTGTACTCATGGAAAAATATAACAAAGAACATCTAGACTTTCATACATAACTACACACACACATATATTAACAAGAAAATTACATTATATTTTTATCCCTCTTATGATTATTGGAAATTGATGCAATTCTTAGTCTTTCAATGGGAATTTTCCAAGGTCGGTCCAACTCAACCCTTTCACCCAACACCTCTCATTTTATGTTAAAGCTATTTTGTAGGAATATGGTATAAAATTCAAGAAATTATATGAAAATATAAAAGAGATAAAGGTATAAATAATAATCATAGGTTCATTATTACCACTTCATAAACAAATAGTCATCCACTATGCACATGGTTAATCTAACTGCTACAATCATTATCAATTATCGATATTGACCATATTTGTTATAATTGACAATGAAAGTGTATGTTAAGATAGGTAATATATAGATAAGTAATATAATTATAATGTGAAAAAATGAGATAATTAAGCTTCAGATTTGTATAAGAAACAAGCTAAGAGTTATTTGACCCCTTATCAATTAATCATTGGTATATTTAATATATATATATATATATATATGTTCATATCTATTGATCTTTATTTTATTGAAAATTTAATTTATTAACTACATTAATCGAACCCATTAATATAAACTAGGATAAAAAGCACACACTAAGAAATATATATATATATATATGATTATTAGTGTCGGTTTTTATTTTTCCCTATTTATTAATTAGGGAAATTGTATTTCTTGTGCATACATGGAGTTTTCCTACATTTGTGGGATAGGCTAGCTTATGTGGAGGTGTGTGTCATAGATGTGTCACAGGTGTCATAAGAATGTCATAAGTAACTCCCTTGATGGGAGTTACTTCTCTATTCTTATCACCTTGTCACCACCTTTCATGGAGGAGTTACATTTTATTCTTGGGGTGCTTTGTCCACCTTTTATGGAGGAGTTACTTTCATACTCTCCTATTTGTATTCCTCACTTTGGCCATCTCATGATAATTAGAGTTCTGTTTTCTCCATTTTGTCTTGCACAATTTCTCTTATTGTGTTATTTTCAAATTGCTTTGGCATCTATGTGGTGTGCACTTGTTCATCTTGTGTGATCACATCTTCATTGCACTCACATTATCCAGATTCTGGCAACAACTTCAATATGGTATCAGAGCTTTCCTGGTAATCTTGTGTGTGATTATGCTTTTATCTTATTTTGAAATCAATAAGATGAAATAATTTTTTTGTTATTTTGCAAAACAAAAACTCTGCATGTTGTTTGTTGCTCTTAGATGCCACCCTTCTTTGCATTATGTTTGTGTGACTCCAGCTTGAGGAAAGAAAGAGGATGCTCTAATTGCTCCATGCCACCTTTTAGCCTATTGCTCCATAGTGTTCAGCCACTCCCAGGTTTCTACGACATAGTTTTGCACTCTGTATGGTGCACTTTTGCATTTTGTATCAAGTTTTCTTTTGTATGGCACACTTATGCTTGCTATGCCACACTCCTTCCAGTTGGGTGCCTTTAGTTCTAGTAGTAAACTGAGTCTTCTACAATGCCTTCTTCTATTCCTCTACCCCAAGATTCAGCTCTTAACTAGGCCTTACGACACGTAGTCTACAGGTTTGTTTTTTTGTAAACATATTACTTTTTGTGCCTAGCTTTTGGTTTTTTCCAGCAAGGTGCTAGGCCATATGGCATTTCTAGTAGGGCTCTTATTTTGTCCTGAACTGCATCCATCAAAGTGCCATCAGACTTTACATCTACTGTTCTTTTTGCTTGCAATGCCTTTAGGCCGTACAACATTGGTTTTGCATATGGCGCTTCTTTTCTTGGTTTCCAACGCCTCTTTTAGTGGGCCCACTCTCTCTTTATTTTAGTAAATCTGCCTTTTAAATTATTTCGATATTCTTAAATCAATAATTTTAATGTTTGAATTAAAATCAAATTTGGATTAGCATTCAAAAAGGTAGTTTAGAGGTTTAATTTCAACTTGTATCTTTGACCTATGAAGACGAAGGGTAAGGCCCGGGTTGGTAGGAGTCCAATTCCCCCTCACAAAAACCTCATTTGGATTCCTCATTTTATGCCAAATCTAATGAGTGGTTGGAAGGCCATTTTCTCTCCCCATAACATGTATTTTTTTAATGTTTTAGTGCTTTTTTTGTAAAAACACTAGTTTACGAGAAAATTGTAACTTTAAAATCTTGCAAATGGTAGCTCAGTTTTGGGTGCTATTTTTTTGGAAAAGTGCTTGTAATTAAATTCTCCATAGTTTAGACTTATTATTTTTCAAAAATTCACTAGTTTATAAAGTGCCAAAATTTGGGTCTCCTTGGACGCATTTTCGGTTGAGTCCAATGTCCTGTTTGCTTTAGTCTTGCATTGATTACTCTAAGACGCATTTTTAGCTGAGTCTGATGTCTTTTGAGCATGCACTTGCATATTTGGGGGGGATCAATATTTTGAGGGGGTGTGATTGTTTTTTGCAACTTGCTTTCATTCTCCTTTATGCATATATTCACAACTTCCAATCAATGCAACTTCACCTAAATTCAGCTAAAAAATGGATTCTTTTCAACTTAAACCCCTAACACCCTTCATATATCATGAATAGAAATTTAAAATGTCAATCATTCTTAGAAGTAAAGGTTGTATAGGATCACCATGGGTACAGAAGTAAAACCCAACACAGATGCTGAAAAGGTTAAGTGGTACAACCATAGTCATGAAGCCTTTGGATTACTAAGATTATCTGTGTCTCCATAACTTTTCTTCCACTTAGAATCCTCCCAAACTCCTAATGACATATGGGACACCTTAGAAAATTTATTTGGGAAGCTTGATGAGATGAGAGGTCATGAGCTTGAAAATGAACTCATAAGTCTAAGTCCTAGCAACTTTGACACCCTACAGGACTTCTTCACTAAGTTTAAGGCCCTTAGATTGCAATTGAAAGAATGCATGATAGAGAAGAAAGATGATCAACTCATTCTTTCTATTCTCACAAATTTAGGTCCAAGCTATTCTATCTTTGTCTCCACTTTCCATGCCACAAAAAGTGCCCTTGGCACTACATGGAAAATGCTTTCTTTGGATTCATTCATTGCTGACTTGACTAGGGAGCAAGATAAGCTAATTCAGATGGGCACAATGAAGTCTACTCAACCCCAAGCCTTGATAGCTAGAAATGGTAAGGATAAGACTTCAACAAAGGAGAAGAAGAAAAAGAAAAAGGACCAAGAGAAGATGAAAGAAAACACCAATCCTACCAAAAAAAACACTGAGTCTTCATCCTCGAATGCTAAACCTAAGAAGGAGAAGGTTAAGTGTGCCTATTATAAAAAGACAGGGCATGATGAACACAAGTGCATGAAGAAACAAATAGATCACCTAACTCATCTTTTAGAGAAGAACAACATAGGTGTTCCTAAGTCCATCAAGTAAAATTCATCAACCCTAGATTCTATTAAGGCAAAGGGCAAGGGTAAGGAGAAAGAAAAGGGTAAGGCCCTTGTATCAATTACAACTTCTACATATTCATGGGTCATAAACTTGGGTGCTTCTCACCACATGGGTTTTCATCTTTAGAGCCTTGTAGCATGACTTCAATTAGTTTGGGTGATGACACATTAGTTTCCATTGCAGGAAGATGGTCAGTTGAAATGGAAGGAGGAACATTCAACAATGTTCTAAGTGTTCCTTCTCTTTCAACCAATCTCCTATCAGTGTACCAAATCACTCACATTGGTCGGGGCATGAGAGTTAAGTTTTCTCTAGATTTAGTGCCTATCAGGGAGTTGCATAGTGATACTATAGTAGTAGTGGGAAGGGCAGATCACCAAGCCAAGTTATACACCTTTTCACATTTTACATCAGATTCTTCTCCTACAGCATTGCTGACTCATTCAAATGGAGTTAGAAAATTGTGGCATGAGCAGTTTGGCCACCTTAACTACCACTATCTTGAGCAAATTTGCAAAAATGACATGGTCATTGGCTTACCTCATGTCCAATTCTCAAAAGGACTTTGCAAGGGGTGCTCCCTTCAGAAGCGTCCCGAAGCAAAATTTAAGAAAGGTAAAGCTTGGAGGGCTTCACAATCTTTGGAGTTAGTCCACAATGATGGATCAGGACCCTTTCCCAAACCATCCTTCATAAGGGCCAATTATATCCTCACTTTCATTGATGATTTCTCTAGGTACACTTGGATATATTTTCTCAAACAAAAGTCTGAAGTGTTTGAAAATTTTCTAGACTTCAAGGCTCTTGTTGAGAAATAGAGTGAGAAATCCATCAAGGTTCTTCGAACTGATAATGGAGGGGAGTATGTCAGCATCAGATTTGAGTAGTTTTGGACCACAAAGGGGATTGATTTGTAGCACATAGTCACCTACAGTCCTTCACAAAATGGGGTTGTAGAATGTAAGAATAGGTTCTTAAAAGAGATGGATAGCTATATGATTTAGTCCAAATCCTTAGCACCACAGTAATGTGCTGAAGCCATCAATTGTGCTTGCTACATTCAAAATAGGGTTCCTCATAAAGCTTTGAAAGGGATAACACCCTTTGAAGCTTGGTATAAAAGGAAACCTGATGTTGAGCACCTCAGAGTTTTTGGATCCCCAGCCATGGCCCGCATTCTAAAGAAGAAATGTAAAGCTATGGAATGTCAGTCCAAGCCTTGCATCTTTGTAGGATATCTAGATGGTATTAAGGGATATCACCTTCTAGATCCAGTCACACATGAGTTGTTCATCAAGAGAAGTTTCCATTTTTAGGAGAGTCATAGAGACTCAACACTTGACACTTATTCTCCCTCATCGGATCTACTTCTTCATGATGATTCCTCATCAGATTCAGATCAGCCACAACAAGTTCTTGAGATAGAGTCATCTTCTTCTTCTTCGAGTTCAGACAGTGAGGATAGTGATGTAGTGTCATCCACCTCTAGGTAGTTAGAGGATGAGGAGTTAGCACCTGACTTGCCCACTTTTGGGCCACTTTGGGCTAGACAGACACTTGAGAGTGCTAGCACTTGGGTAGGAGATCCTGCAGATGATAGACGTACTAGGGGGATTTTTAGAGAGATTCACATGCCTTCTTTGTATCAGTTTTAGATCCACAGACTTTTTGAGAGGCATCAAGGGTACCTGAGTGGGATAATGCTATGAAGGAATAATATTATTCCTTAATCAAAAATCACACTTGGGACTTGACATCACTTCCTAAGGGAAGAAAGAGTGTTTGATGTAGGTGGATATATCAGACCAAGTTTGCATCAAATGGGTCGGTTGATAAGTATAAGGTGTGATTGGTCACCAAAGGTTTCTCACAGGTGGCAAGCATTGACTACTCAGAGACCTTTGCACCCATTGTAAAGATGACTTCTATCTAACTCACCTTGGCTATTTTTGTAACACATGGTTGGGATGTGCATCAGATGGATGTGAAGAGTGCCTTTCTTCATGGAGACCTTGAGGAGGAGATCTACATGGAGCAGCTGCTAGGATTTGTTCAGGATTCATCCTTAGTATACAAACTTAGGAAATCTATCTATGGCCTAAAATAGGCTCCTCAAGCTTGGTTTGCCAAGATGGATTCCTTCCTTCTCATAGCAAGTTTCACTAGGTGCCATTCTGATCCCAATGTCTACTTCTTGCGGTAGGATGATTCACTCTTGATTTTGGTTCTATATGTTGATGACCTTTTGATCACTAGGAGTTCTTCATCAGCTATTGTAGTGGTGAAGGCATCTCTTCAAGATAGATTTGACATGATAGACTTGGGTTTTTTGTACTACTTCCTTGGCATCAAGATCTCATAGTTAAAAAAGGATTTCTCTTGCACAACCTATGTACGCTCTCGACTTATTGGCTTGGTTTCACATGGCTAATTGTAATCCATCTCTGACTCCCTTTATATCAGGATTCAAGCTTGAGGGTAATTGTTCTTCACCATTGGATGATGCCACTCGGTATCACCAACTTGTTGGTAGTCTCATCTACTTGACTCACACTAGGCCTGATATTTCATATACAGTGGGACTTGTCTCCAGATTCATGCAAGAATATCATGAGCTACGTTGGAAATTAGCTAAGAGGATCTTCCATTACATACAGGGTTCACATAGATATGGGATTCATTACAGATTTGGCATAGAGGTTGACTTGGTTGGATATACAGATTCAGACTGGGCTAGTGATTCACAGACTCACAAGTCCACTTTTGGTTACAGTTTCTCTCTAGGTTTTGGTCTTTTCAGTTGGTCTAGCAAGAAGTAGAATGCTATTGTTATATCATCCACAGAGGCAGAATATAGGGGAGTTATTAATGCAACTACTAAGGCTATTTGGCTTCAGGGGATTCTTTCTGAGTTTGGTATTCCTATCAGGCAGCCCACCATCATTTATTGTGATAATCAAAGTACCATATAGATTTGTAGGAATCCAGTTTAGCACCAACAGACCAAGCACATAGAGATTCACATGTATTTCATTTGGGAGCTTATTCATAGTTAGGTCATTGACTTGATATTTTGCCAATCTTTAGAGCAGGTTGTAGACATCTTCACCAAACCTTTCACTGAGAGCAAGTTCATTCATCTATGAGCTCTTCTTGGGGTATGGTCCACATTTGTAGTAGTATCATCTTTTAGGGGGCCTTCTAGCCTCTTCTTTTCTTTTATGTCTCTCTTTTGCAAAGGAGTTTTTCCTACGAGTTTTTTCCTTTTATCTATCTTATGAGGGATTGCATTTGTACATGGGTACCTCATCAGGCCTAGTTGCCGGGACCCATTTTGTATTTCCACACTTCCCACCTAAGCTACGCTTATGGGGGGTATTAGTGTACGTTTTTATTTGTCCCTATTTATTAATTAGGGAAATTATATTTCTTATGCATACATGGAGTTTTCCTACATTTGTGGGATAGGCTAGCTTATGCGGAGGTGTGTGTCATATATGTGTCATAGGTGTCATAAGAATGTCATAATTAACTCCCTTGATGGGAGTTACTTCTCTATTCTTAACACCTTGTCACCACCTTTCATGGATGAGTTACATTCTATTCTTGGGTTGCTTTGTCCACCTTTTGTGGAGGAGTTACTTTCATACTCTAGTATTTGTATTCCTCACTTTGGCCATCTCATGCTAATTAGAGTTTTGTTTTCTCCATTTTGTCTTGTGCAATTTCTCTTATTGTGTTATTTTCAAATTGCTTTGGCATCTATGTGGTGTGGACTTGTTCATCTTGTGTGATCACATCTTCATTGCACTCGCATTATCCAGATTCTGGAAACAACTCCAATAATGATCACATGAATTCTAAGTCCAAACTTCAAGACATTGAGTAGTTATCCCATTATATTCGTATTAATGTAGTAAACATATAGAAACAAAGCATAAATGTGTCTCAAATAATATAAGGAACACTTCACAACATGACATGTGTATGATAGCAAAAAGGTTCAATAGAACTAATGTTATGAGAGATGGGGACTCACAATTCATGTGATCATATATATGATCACATGAATTGTGAGTCCCCATTTCTCATAACATTAGTTCTATTGGACCTTTTTTTTGTCTAATAGAACTAATGTTATGAGAAATGGGGACTCACAATTCATGTGATCATATATATGATCACATGAATTGTGAGTCCCCATTTCTCATAATATTAGTTCTATTGGACCTTTTTTCTATCCAATAGAACTAATGTTATGAGAAATGGGGAGTCACAATTCATGTGATCATATATATGATCACATGAATTGTGAGTCCCCATTTCTCATAACATTAGTTTTATTGGACCTTTTTTCTGTCTAATAGAACTAATGTTATGAGAAATGGGGACTCACAATTCATGTGATCATATATATGATCACATGAATTGTGAGTCCCCATTTCTCATAACATTAGTTCTATTGGACCTTTTTGCTACCATACACATGTCATGTTGTGAAGTGTTCCTCATATTATTTGAGACACATTTATGCTTTGTTTCTATATGTTTATTACATTAATACTGAGATAATGGGATAACTACTTAATGTCTTGAAGTTTTTTTTACTATGGTGTGATTTAGATGCTAGTGACAGTTAATTTCACTTTGATTATTGACAAGCATATTACATTATCATATTGATTGAGCTAGTATTTATTTTTCATGTGATTTTATATTAATGCTAGTATGTTGATGATATAATTTTGAGACAATATTATTCTTATATGTATACAATGTGTGTTTGTGTATGTTACTTAAAATTGTTCAAGTTTAATTACTTTGGCTATCCAAGAACAATTTTATGTATGAAATGGTGTAAAATATTATAGGTGTAAAAGCTAATGATCTCAAACTACATTTATCATGGATTTTATCATTCAATAGATGTATTGTGTTCCTAATTCAAACCCAGATTTTTAATTTTTCAAATGTGTTCTAGTCACTTATTTTAATTTTTGAAATATTAAACTAAATAACATTAATCATGCCTTCTTTACCCATTCCTTAGATATTTATTGAACTATATATAAGGTCATGATGTTGAAAATGGATCCAATATTATGTCACCACTTTCAAAACCTGAATATAATTAAAAATCCAATATCGAAGTGACACATAATGTGATTTTGTGCTAAAATTAGAGCTGACCAAACGAGATGTATGGGAGTTTTTATAAGAGCCAAATAACTCTTTTAGTACAACCCATGTGATAATTAATAGAATTATAATAGGGGATAATTTATTGAGTATGGGTAAGTGATACTTGTTATTATGCCATGTAAGAAGGAGCATGTGTATTAAAAAAGGAAGTAAAATCCTTATAAGACTTCTATGAGAGATAAAGGAATGGGAATGGAAAATTTTCAATTTCATGTTGGTGAAATATTTATGGTTTTATATATAAATTAAGTGGTAATCCATTATTTTGTACAATTTTTTCCATTTGTAATATGGAGATGGAGATTAAGAATGGAATAACTAGGAGGAGACCTTAAGAGATGGAGGCTAGTTGGGAACTATGCCTTACATGAATAGTATGTGATAAATGATCGATAAATTAAAGTGTGAGGTATTTTAACAACTTATTATTTTAATTTTAAAACAATCACTTTTTACTTTATTGAAATGTTGAAAACTTATTACGGATTGACAAGGTCTTATGACTTACAATTATTCTCTTGCTTTGTGTATTGTTTGGGCCTAAGGACTTGTATTTTGCTGAAAATATAAGGGTACATTGGGAAGGTATTTGTCCCATTTTAGTATTTTTTTCTAAATTGTTTTAGCAATAGTCATTTGAAAATCCCATGAAGACATGGTAAGTGTTGAACTATGCAAGGTGTTACTACAAAAATATTATGTGTTGAACAAATGAGTTTAAAAAGCACATGAATTTTATTTTAGATTTATTAAATATGATTATTTGATAAAATATATGGGTTTTAATCATCTAAATCATTCATAATTGATAAAATAACTCATACATGTGTAAGTAAATTTTAAATAATTATGGGATAGGTCAAACACATAGATCAAGGTTAATACAAAAATATTTAAAGAAAATACATCAATGATCTCTATTGACTTATCAAAAGTTAAGAATTAATGATCAATATTCTTCTTTATAAAAACATTTTATTTATAGAGATGCAAGGAGGCTCTTACTTTTCACCTTCATGGCCTTTCATTTCTATAATTGAGGGAGGATTTTTTAATTTCTATAGAATTTTAACATTCAATTTGAACCTATATTTTATATATATTAGATACTTCACACATTTAACCTTTTTAAGTAAAAAATTATTCATGTGACTTAGGATTTATATCTTACTACAAACAAATATCATTTTTTTAATTTTTGAAAAGGTGGATCTATGTTTCCTACATGGGCTTTAGTTGTTATGATAAGATTGAAAAAGGTGAGTGATTTTCATGAAGCCATCATTCTTTCATTCTTTGGAAATTATTTGTGAAAAATTGTCCAATAGGGTTATATGTATTCTTTCTATTTATTTTTTTCTTTTTCCTCATTGGGATTACTTTTCATTTTTATATATTTATGTGTTTGGACAAACATAGGATGTGTTTCCTAGTTCATAGGATACGACACAATACTAGAGGTAATGCCTATATACCCTTCCCTTTAAAATGAACCAAATCCTTATTTTATAACTTTGAAAATTTTATTGGTGATCTATATGATAAAATTTTGGAGTCCTTAGTTCTAGATAAGTCACATGATGATGGAAATATGATGGGAGGTGAGCTCCTCCTTATGTTGGCATCATGGATAAAATTAAAATATCGCTTGGATTCTAATTTTCCTTCATGTATTTACAAATTTAAATGATAAGAAAATAATTATTGTCTAGTTTTAAGACACTTTCACGTAATATTAAATTTTCATATATGTGAAATAAAAATAAGGAAAAACTAGATGTAATGATTATGATCTTTCACATACTAGTCTTTATTAAAGTGCTAGTTAAACAAAGAAAAATTAAGTGTAGAAAAAGATAGTTTTTATGCTTTGATTCAAGTTTTAAATTGCTATGACAATTTTAATTCACTATATTATTTATTATTTTAAGAAATAAATTTAATATATTTCTTCTTATTGCTCATTTGAATTAATTTTGTTAAGCCCAAGAAAGGTTAGTTTCACTTAAAAAATTATATAAATTTAAAATTCAAAGTTTTCCCTAATTGTAATTGTGATGAAAAATATTTAATCAAGGTTTTAGTAAATTTTACAATTTAATTTTAGGATATAATATTTAGTTTTTGTGTTTTTTCAAGTTTAATTATTGAAATTTCATAGATTCCTTTATAATTTAATTATAGTTCACACAATTTTTATTTGCACTAAACAATGATAAAGACTTATTGAACTAATATTATATGAAAGGAATCAATTATAGGGTATGCAACTTTTTTCAAGAATTTAGGGCCTACAGTTTGACTATCATAATTATTTTAATTATGGATGTCTACACTAGGGTAGTTTTAAGTCTAAACATGTCCCTTAAAAATGTACTTTACCATTTGTGTAGCGTATCCTAGATATTAATATGATGGTCACCCATGTGACCATGTGGTGTGTTGATAATTCCATAATGTCTACAGGGTTTTTTATTTTTGGTATGACCACCATGACTTGGGTATTGGTGGTACCATGTGAGAATTCCCACCATAACCTTGTATTTTGGGCAGATTGTGTGCCATTAATCCATGCTATAGACACAAAAATTACATCACACACATGTGTTATTCCCTATGTAAAAACCCCCTCAATCCCCTTTAAATAATTAGCCTTCCTAACCCATGTTTTCACCCCTCACACATTTAATTAATTTAATTTTTTTCATTATTGACAGGGGTGATCTCGTCTTGGATAATCGTAATGCACCTACTAATCAAAATATGGATGTGTTCAAACAACATTTTCCTAACCATTCACCCAATCAAAATATTTTTCAAACCATGAATGATAACTCATGTGATCATAATATCCATATGATCAATATGGTCTTTCCTTTACCTCTAGTCCAACCTCTCCCACAAGAGGCAACTATTTTACCTACTCCTCCCCCACAATCTATAGTTTTTATTTTTACCATCCTTCCTCCTTAGGTGTAATATCCTAATTTACCCACTCCACTCCCATGTGAGGAAGGGCCTCCTTTACTCTCCTTTTTCCACAAGGGGAGCCTATATTGCTAGTTCTTTTTGTACCCATTTTACCTATCCTCTTACCACTTGATGACCACACATTACCCATTCCTTAACTACATGTTAAGGGGAACATCATTCCTATCCTATACCCTCTTTAAGAACCTTCTTCACCTACCTCTCTTCCATAGATGAAAGGTAGTACCCCATCCACTCATCCTCACCTAGAGGAGCTAGTGTTATCTACCCCTACATTAGATGAGAGACCTATTTTGCATACTCCAATTCAATTTTTTTTACCACTTATTTTACCTATGGAAGATCATAATTTACCTATTCCTCACCCACATGTTGAGGGAGAAATTATACCTATGCTCTACCTCCTCGAGGATCCCTCTTCACCTACCTCTCCCCCACCTATGGAAGACCATGTCTCTTCTCTCATCTCTATCAAATAAGACCTCATTGTGGCTATTTATCATCTTTATATTGAGGTAGCAGAGGCCAAAAATTTCCATCTTTCTCAATTACCTCATCCTTCTCAAGAATCAATAGTAAGTCCTACATCAACTTCATCTAAACCCTTCTCATGGTTAGTGGGAAATCTAGAATTTTTTGACTCCACAAAGCTAGATCATGTGGCATTTTGGGACCAACTTAAAACTCCTTATCCTACACAATAAGTGTCATCCTCTAGTGCCAATCCTCTCACTACCATTTACCCTAATGTCTGACAAAGTCAGAGATTCTTCACCAAAATCACGAGAAACTCATCTTTCTATGTTAGATCCGTCATCCTTGTAGTCATCTACCACATTAAAGTAGATTAGGTCTTTAGGAATTCACTTGATCTCTAATATAATTCATCCATAGGTTAAATTAGATCTGACTCTCCAAACACAAGTTGGAGTTCAATTTCTTGAACTAAGGAAGAATGTTAAGCTTCCTAAATCTCACTGATCTTTCCCTCTTCCACCCTCAACTTTTCCTTCATTTTTGGGACCACATACCTCTACTTTAGTTGGGTTATCATTGATCCAAGAAAAAACAAAGGCTAAGTTACCTGCACTACTACCTCTTCCACCTATCAAAACATGACACCTACCACCAAGAAAGTGTTATCAAAACACATGGCTCCACTGCCACCTAAAAAGGTGGCACACAAAATCACCCCTGTGACTCCTACACCAAAGAAGGTGTCGACCCTTATTACAACAACAAGTGGTATCCCACTCATAGGCTCTCAGATCTTTTTCCCACACCATTTTTTGCAATCATCTATGATAAATCTTCCTCCCATTAAGCCTTAAAACCCTCTTGGACTGAAGCCATATTTGTTTTATGATACATAAGTGTGTTTATATCATCATTCACATAGGCATGATACTGAGAGTTGTAAATCTCTCATAATAGTCATTTGACAACACTTGGATATCGACACTCTCTTTTTTGATACTCCCATTAACCTTCATGTTATTCCACCTATGGCATTCATAATACCTCATACTATTCCACTTGAATTCAAACCCACATATACTATCATACTACCTTTGCCACCTCCTTCACCTATGTTTCAGATCAACATGATTAATGTGGCCACACGATCACAAAATCAAAAGGATAAATGAAAGGAAAAGGTCAATTCCCCTTGGGCTCATCCATTATCCAAAGACACTCCTTTGAATCTCAATATTTCCATTTTAGGTGTTTGAAAACCAACATCTTTAGAAGTTATTCAAAACTTGATGGTGAAACAACTTCACCAAACCCTTGTGAATATGTCCTTATAGGAGTTAATCCAAAACTCACCCCAACACTATCAAGCTTTGATTAGTGATTTTCAAGTGGTTGAGGTACAACTAGATGATCCCAAGCCTCTTGCATCTTTCGTCAGCTCTCTTAACACCATCTCCCTGATTTCCTTCAGTGATTTGGAAATTCCACTTCAACACCCTAAAGATCAAGATTATGCCCTTTTTATCACCACATATATCAATAAAAATAATTTCAAAAGATTCATGATCAATGAAGGAGCTAGTATTAATATTATCTCTATGCATACCTATAAATAGCTAACCCTTCTTGATAATTACATTTCTTAAACTAACGTTGTGCTCTATTCCTTTAATGATACCATAGCTACTATGGTGGGCATTATTGTCCTACATATCCATGTGGGTCCCTACATAATTCCTAATCTCTTATATATTATAAAAGGATATTTATAATACAACATATTACTTGGATGACCTTGGATACGTGTTATGACATGTGTGCCCTCAAATTTGCATCACTGTGTCAAGTTTGAGCACAATGGGAAAGTGCATGTTATTCCCACTAACTCACCTCCTTTCAAAACATACAACATGACTTATAGCCCAAATGATGTTATCATTCCATTAAAGACACCATCTCCTCTACATTATACTATTGAAGCTTCCACAAGCTCCAATACCCAAGTTACATAGATATCGACAACATAAATTCTTGATAACGACCCCATGGAGGAAATTTTCAAGCATCTATGACTCAGATAATATTGTTTGTTGACACTCGACATGTTACATACTCTACAAGAGTATGGAAAGCTTCATATGCACCCAAAGTATGATCCCTATATTAGTATGGTCATCTTTTATGGTCCCCTTAACCTTCAAACTAATTTCACATATGGGGGAATTGAGTGAGCTTCTACTATCAACAATCCATCCTCTTTGCCATAACCATTTACCTATGACTTCTCTTTCTTGGGAAAGCCTAGCTTTTCTCACACCTATCTTTATAGGTGTGCTTTGAAAGGATTTAGCTTAGTTTGTTATAATCAAGGTGTTCATACACCCATTCAATATCTTATCAATAAAACCATTGAAAATGACAAAAAGTGACATGGGGTGGGTTTTGATGAACCAACAAAACCCACCAAATCTTCTCATATACCAATAATCGAAGAGCTAGTCTCTCCTCCATCCTTTTCTCGACCATCACCTACTGAATCAGAGGTATCTATACCTCCTAAATTTTTTTAATAAATGAAATCCATTTGGGCCCCTTCACCTATCACCTAGGTAAAGAAATAAGGTCCCTTCCTCTCATTCATCCTAAAATAATTGATGAAGACTCTCCCACTATCACCACTATCCAATGTCAATATGATGATGTTATTCTCACATACATGAGTATAGATGATTCTTATATCAATTGATCACTACCATCCAAAACACATGCTATGTTAAATGAATCAACCATCGACATCAATTTTCCCTCTCACACTAACCCCCATGTCCTTAAGATTGGCCAATCTTTGGATTCCTCTGAGCAAGTAAATTATGCCACATTTCTTAATGACTATAACAAAGCCTTCACTTGGTCTTATATTGACATGCCTAGTATCAACCACTCTATCATCACCCATAACATTGTCACCAACTAAGATGCTAAACCTGTTAAGTAGAAACTTCATAAAATGCATTCTTGTATTGTTCTCATTGTCAAAGAAGATCTTCAATGCCTCCTTTATATTAACTTTATTCAACCCATCAACTACCTATAATGGGTTTCCAATAGTGTTCCTATAATAAAAGTGATAGGGGAAATCTACATCTACACTAACTACCATGACCTAAACCTCACTTATCCAAAGGATGACTTCCCTTTACCAAATATGGACCAAATTGTTGATCTAACAACCAACCATGAGATGCTATCACTTACGAATAGGTTCTTAGGTTACAATAAAATCTTGGTTGCTCTTAAGGATCAAGACAAGATAAATTTCATTACCCCATGGGGGGATTTATATTATCAGGTCATGCACTTTGGTCTAAAGAACACTGGTGCCACCTACCAATGCACCATGACTTACATCTTCCATGATCTTTTATAAAAAATTATGGAGGACTATGTGTATGACTTACTTAGAAAGTCTAAACTTCTCCAAGATCACTTGATGATTCTCAAAATCATATTCACTCATCTTCTCCAATATAACATTTTGACTAAACCTAAAGAAATGCATCTTTGGTGTCCTTTTTGATAAGATCTTAGGCTTTATCATTTCTCTCTATGGTATTGAAGTTGACCCTGATAAGGTTTGAGAAATAATAGACATGCCTCCACCTATTAATATCAAACAACTATGTAGCCTACAAGGCAAGCTTCAGTCAATCTACCACTTCATCTCCTAATTGTTAGATCATTACCAACCCTTCACCATCTCCTCAAAAGAGATGTCTCCTTCCATTAAAATATATATTTATAAGAATCCTTTAATGCACTCAAATGGTGTCTCCTTTCCCCACTAATTTTTATTCCACCTAAGGAAAATAAGCCTTTTTACCTTTACATCTCTACAACTAACCATTCTCTAGGTGTTGTGATTGCACATTGGGATGATCACCATCGATAATAAGTAGTTTAATACATAATCCACACACTTATTTATTATGAAACTCGATATACCCATACCAAAAATCTTTGTGTCATGTTGGTCTTTACAGCTTCCAAGCTCCATCATTACCTCTTAAATCACAAAACCTACATTGTCGCCCATACTGATTCCCTCAGATATATGTATTCCAAGCCATATCACAACCAATGTGTATCTCGGTGGCTCATGCTCCTTGCTAAATTTGACATAGAATTTAATCAACAAAAGTCTATCAAGGGGCAAATGATTGCTAAATATTTAACTTTTAGCCCTATACCTGAAAACCAACCTTCAAACCTCAAATTCCTTGATGAATCTATCACAATTCTCTTCATTGATGACATCTCCTATCAAATGATGATGTTATTTGATGGGTCTAAATGTCCACATGGTTAGGTTGTGGGGGTCGTCCTCATCCCTGTTGATGGTGAGCCTATGCCTTTGTCATTTAAACTATATTTTGAATGTACTAACAAGATGGATAAATATGAATCTTTAATACTAGGGCTTCGAATGGCTATTTTCTTAGGTATCAAATTAATAACAATTTTTAGTGACTCCTAGCTAGTGGTTAATCAGGTTAATGGTTCTTACCTATGTAAAAATTAAATTCTATAATGATATAAACATTATGTAGATACACTATTTGAATCATTCAACTTCTACCTCTTGTAAATTATTCCTCGATCTACAAACAAGTTTGATGACATAATGGCTTCTCTTGATTCATACATATCCTCTTCAACCTCTTCCCCAAAAATTTGTCATTGTACATCACATAAAATTACCCTCTTATGTATCAACTAACATCTTTTTTATAGGTAATGTAACACATAACCCACATGATTTATGGTACAAATAACTCATGGATTACCTCTCCTTTTCTCTTACTACTTCCAAACTCTCTAATAATGGGAGACATGCCTTCATGAAATGTGCTACTTGTTACACTATGTTAGGGGGACTTCTCTACAAGTGAGGTTTTGATGGTCCCCTCCTTATATTCCTCACTAATACTAAGATCCCCTTTACCATTAAATAAGTCGACAATGGGATTTATGGTGGACATTTCAATGGTAACATAGTTTCTAAACATATCCTTTAACTTAGCTATTATTGGCCAATACTACATCAATACTGTAGTGATTACATTTGGCATTACATCAAATTTCAAGAACATGCTAACCTCCTTCACATTACAAGCCATGATTTATGAGTCACTAAAGACTTTTGGACCTTCTCCCAATGGGGTTTGGGTCTAATCAATGAGATTAACCCTCAATCATCTCTCCATCACCATTCTATAATTACTATTAATAAATACTTCACCATGTGGGTCAAACCCATTCCTCTCATCTCCACTAAGGTTGAAAAAATTGTTGAGTTTATCAACCATCACATCATTTGTCATTTTATTTTTCCCATAAAATTATAATAAATAATGGTAAATATTTCAAAAAAAGACTATCCAAAAGCTTTGTGATGCTTTTGGAATCAAATTAAGCTTATCATCACCATACTATCCAAAAGTAAATGGATAGGTAGAATCTTCTAACAAAACCTTAACCAAAATATTCATGAAGGTATTCAATGATACTGGCAAGGATTGGCACACACACATTCCATTTGCTTTATTGGCTTAACACACTAACATTCAAACCCCTACAGGTGCTACACCTTTTTCTTTGGTCTATATGATGGAAGCTATTTTGCCTCTTGAGGTCTATATTCCTTCTATTTACATATCTCTAGAAAACATACTTACTAATGATGACTTTTGCCAAGAAAATTTGGCTTAACTTGAGTTACATGATGAATTCCATCTCATATCCCTCAACCACCTCCAAATCTATCAAGAACGTATCAAACACACTTACAACAAAAACCTCAAGGAGTGAGATTTCAATATCAGAGATCTCATCTTAAAATAAAATCAACATGTGATGAACATGGAGAAAATCCAATGGGGTAAGCTTTCTCCTTATTGGCTTGGATCCTACATCATAACTCAAAAGTATGGCTCAAGAACTTATCACTTGTCTTCTCTCGAGGGAATGCTAGAACCTAAGCCTTTAAATGATTTACACCTATGACCATTATTTTGTTAATCAAGTGATGCTTCACCTAATTTTTAACTTGAGCTCATCCATTGAGAAACCATATTACATTCATCTCCCTTCCTCTTAACCCTTATTCCTACACACTTAGTTAACCTACGAAGTGTTATGGTTTTTCCCTCAAAGTGAAAAACATCTAAGCCTCTATAGTCTTGTCCATGACTATAATAATAATAATAATAATAATAATAATAATAATAATAATAATAATAAATGGGATACATAGATAAGTTATAATCTCTCAAGTCATGATTCTCAATGTAGACTACTCCCTTGAAGGACAACTACGTAACTTCTCCCTGATAGTATAAATAGACTGCTCTCTTGAAGGATAGCTATTAAAAATCAAAAACAAAATCTTAGACCACTTCATTAAATTATGGATAAGCCAATATTTTTTATCAAGGGAAATAATAACTTAGATGCTTCTCATATTAATCATCTTCATATGACCTCAACACAAACAAAATCCCATTGTAGGCTTTCCACATTGATTAGCTTAGACAACAACAAAAAACTCTAAGTCATGGACTTACCCATAGTATCTCTCAGGTCATCCACATATGGGGAATACCATCCCTACTACGAATGTTGCACTACCCAAACACTCTCATTCCTTTTACCTTTTCCCCATCATACTCTTTTAAGGGACTTTGAACTCACTTGACATAAGGTGAGTATGGTGCTTCTGTAACAAACAAATGGTCAAATGGTGCAAAACATGAAAGAGGCTCATACTCCCAAACCTATTTATGTTATGATTATGGTCTTTTCTAATACATGAGCATCATGCCTCTTTCTTTCCCATTCCAATCACATGTTGATTTCTCTTTTGAGATCACATCTCATAATAAGATTCAATCACCTCCTTGCCTTCTACCAATGTTTCTTGATTCTTAGAGTTTTGTGTTTAATAAATATTATCACTCACATATTCATCTCAAGAACATATACTCAAATAGCTACCCAAAACCATACTAAAGCTAACAAACCATTACCAATTAATATGTTTCATATAATCCCATGTGAAATACACCAAACATGCAACCATAGTTTCTCTAAACAACAATAAATAGGAAAACTATCAAGCCTACACCATTTATTTTAGGCATACACCATCAAAAACATGGAAATTTTTTGAAATAAAAAACATACCCAACACATTCATTTTAAACATACACCATCACAAATATGGAAAAATGCTAAGATGAAGCTAACCAATCAACTATGCATATACCATCACACATATGGGAAATGCTAGTCTAACTCAACTAACATGCTCAACATTAACATAACATAATCATCCACATAATTATAATAAATTTAACATCATCACCATCACATAAACACATCTCAAAATAAAAAAACTCTCATATATATACCCTAAATATGAATATACATCCATGAATCATATCAATATCATCTATCTCTTAAAAATTTCATCTCTCATCTTCAGCTCATAAACCATTATGTAGACAAAATATATAACAACATCAAAAATAATATCTGGTCCTCAGAATACTCAAGGCTATATTCATGGTCATGAATTAGTAGTATCATCACCACCTTCTACCTATCTACATCTATGTGAGCTATAAGTTATGGTACATCACTAATCTCTCCTACTCTTTAGCTTCAAAATACCTATGAATCTATAAGAATTCCCTGATGGCTCTCTCATAGTATGTAATCTCATCTAAATTAGTATTGTACCTTGCTAGAGATATAATCTATGATGGACCCATCAAACATACTATAGGAACCTATATTGATCCATGCGGTGGAGGATGAGGAGTAGCCTATCCTACTGCTCTCAAAATATATATCTCTACTATCAGTGTAGTAACCTAGCCCTATAATTCCCCAACCTATCCCATCAGTGTAATCACTTATCCTTGTAATTTCATAACCTACCCCTATAAGAACAAAACATGTGCATGTGCTACATCTCAGGCCTATATAGCTAAATCTTGAGCTTGTATGATTGCATCTCTCTCTTTCTCATCACTTCTTGTAAATCTAGTGGTGGGCTCCTGACCTAAACCATGGGATGCAGACCTATCCACCATGTAAGATAAGCTACTATGCATCCAGGATATACCATACCCAGGATTGCTAGTAGTTCTTCAAAATCTAGTCCATCTATCTCTTAGGGTAAAGATAGGGGTGTCTCTATATCATCCCTCATATATAGAGGAAAGGTAGTAGCACATCCTATAACAACCTAAACTATCTCCTAACCTATGACATGGGTATCATCTCTAGTTCATCTCCTTCTAACCCATAACATTCTTTGTAAACCAACAAGCTACTCAACTTGTCCTCTGAATGTAGGATATGTCAAGTAGGGCATCTAAACAATATCTATGAGAATCAATCCATCTATCATATGCCTATAATAATAAATGTACCACACTATGACTTCTACTCTCTCTTTATTATCTAAACCTGACCTTAAAACTAGATATAATCATAATGGGTAACCCCAATGGCTATGTCACCATGATGTGTTCATATGCCAAACAATGGAGTAAATACCTAACACATAAACTATACCATCATCATAGCCTCAAACCCCATAACTCTCTATATAACTATGCCAAAAAAGTCAGTCCCCATGCATACACTATTCACTACTAAACCATCTTTTCTAACACACCTATCAACATAATCAAAAATCTCCCCCCATCTACATCTGAAAGTGCATATACTATAATGCCTATCATCATGAAGATAATCAGGTGATGCTACTTCTCATTAGTAGTGCATAATAACTCATATGTAAAGCTAGCTAAAAGATAGGTCACCTTACTAACATGCTCTCCAACTAATGTAGCCATGTGAATATCATACTCTATTAAACATGAGAATAGACCATCATGTTAGATTGGTAGCCATAAAATCTTGTATATGTCCTCCTGCATCACTATCAACTCTTTGGTAAATAGATGGATGGTGTTAGTTGTGTGATCCCACCTCTCTATCAAGGCTACCATAAAGATAACATCATGTGCAACCTAGAAATATTTTCATACTCCTCTTAACCCTATGGCTACTATATGCTCCCAATCATCCATGGTGACATCCATCCTCATAATTTTTAGTAATATAGGTAGTTGATCTCATAATGTCAACTCCTAACTAGCCTACATTTACACACATAAACCTCAAGACACATACTCTCTAATATAAACCTCCACCCTTTTCCCCTTCTCTTTGGGAGAGCTACATAGGCTTGAAGACCTCATCTAGGATATGTATGCAACACTTAGTTGACATAGGGGCTTCTATGGTTATCTCGATCATATACCCACCTAACTATCTAACCTATTAACCCACCTAAACCCTATGCCCAACTACTTATCTCTAAACCCTAGGCCCAACTACCTATCTCTAAACCTTAGGCCCAACTTCTTATCTTTAAACCCTAGGCCCAACTACCTATCTTTCAACTCTAGCCCCCATGGCCTATATCTTAAATTCTAGGCTCCATGGCCTGTATCTCACACCCTCAACCCCATGACCTATCTTTTAAGCCCTAGGTCCCATGACCTATTTCAACCTACCTTTTCTTAACCACTTCCTTAATAAATTTTTAACCATACCTCACCCTTTTTCCCTACACACTGGGAGAACTACATTGTCTTGAGGCCTTCACCCAAGCTATGTAAGCAACACTCAGTCAACATGGGGTTTTATAAGGCTAACTCGATCATTAGGATTATCAACTAACTCAATTGGGGATCCAACATTGGCCTTTTCTTCCTATTTGGGATTTTTCTTATTACCGACATTTGTCTTATATGTCAATATCAATGTTGGGTATTAGTCGACATTAGCATTGGTTATCAGCTGATGTTGACAAGCCCCACTGACATCAGTGACTACTTTAGCCTAAGGCCAAACATATTTCCTCCAAAATTTAGGTTTTTTCCTAAAAACTACCCCCAACCCCTCCCAAATTCAACCAAACCTAACCTTACCCCATTTACTACCCCTCTAATTGCAATCTCTCCCCCCAAACATTCAAATTTAGCCCAAATAACAAATTTACTACCTTAAATTAAAATTTAATTCAAAAAGCATCCTACCTCATCTCTTTGTCTCCTCTAGGTTGGAATGGTTGGCACTCATGGTGGAATGCCTCTAGTTGGTTCCCCTCCTACCTCTACCATCTCTACCCAAACCAAAACTCTCTTAGTCACACTATGGCCCACGAAGTGCTCAATCACACTCTCACTCTCACAAATTCTTCTCATCCACTTATCTCTCACCAACTCATCATAAATAGATAGGCTAGGGATATCCTATGCCCCATAACACTCAAAACTCTTTTTCCCCAATTAACTATCACAAATGAATTTTGGTGGGCCACCAAATCCCTTTTTATTAGATTTGGTTTCCCATTGATGTCTATAGTCTTGACCTATGACATTGATGTTGGCAATACTTGCTACTAACATTAATGACATAACTGACATTGATAACCTTAAAATTAGAGTTTTCAACCCCAACCACCACCCTTTAGACTACACCCTAAGTCTGGGGAAACTTGGAGATCATGTATATTTCCCTGACCATGAAAACAAACCTTAGAGATCACATATATCTCCCTAACCATGACAACTAACCTTGGATATCACTTAAGTCTATACCCACGATGACACTGATCAGAGATCATGAATATCTCCTCGACTATTGACCCTTTTGAACCAACCTTGCATTGCCTGTCTTGACCAGTTATGCTATCTGATTATAGTTGGCTATTGTATAAACACATGTATATTAGGTGTTTTAGATCATGAACAATCCAATCTTATCACCTTAAACCTTTTATGTTTACTAGGTGCACTTCTTACCTCATATACTTAGAACACATGGACCATTATAGATACAACTTTGATCATTTAAACCTTATTAGTTATCACTTACAAGTTGTAATTTGGATATTTCTATCTAAGTCCTCTTTGTCTTTACCTATTATTGATTGTGTCAACTATAACTCATAGTAGTATATATGCAAGTAGTGATGTTACCATGTTCCCACTCAACATCTACCCACCTAATTAACTCTTTATCAAATTGGTACCTGATTCTAAATTCTCCTTCATTGGTTTGTATTTTGAGGGGGGATAATTCATCCCATACCTAGAGCATCCAACTCCTATTTTTATCTTACAACTTATCAATATAAATTACAAGACAAAAGGGGGAAAATGTAGATAGTAAAATTACATCACACATATGTATAACTCCCTATGTTGAAACCCCCTTGATCCCCTTTTAATAATTATACTCCTTAACCCATGTTTTTACCCCTCACATATTTAATTAATTTAAAAATATTTAATTAACTTAATTAAAAACTACTTATGCCACCTTACCTGACCACCTCATCCTAAGACTAATTCTTACCCTCTGAGTCACCACAAGACTTAGCCGCATTATCCTAACTACCCATGACTTGTTATCACCCATAACATAAATTATTGACTAACTACATTCTTCTTAACCTCATAATTATACCATTTTCTAATAGACACCACACATGGCAAGATAAGGAATAGAAAATAGGATAAAAATAACCCTTTTACCTATTCTCATGCCACTGATGTCAGTCAACCCTTGGCTGATGTCGGTGGGATCACTGATGTTAGTTATTTAAGGTAAATTCTAAGATAATATTTGGGTCAGTATAAATTATAAAAATCAATCATTCACATATAGGATTTGGCATTCAACTTTCTACATCTAGGCTTACAATTACTCTACACAAATTAGTCGAGATTAGGAATTGATATACTACACAGAGGTTGGATTCTTTTAAACTGATAACACATGCTTAGATTTTTTGTTCACATATTGCTTCAACATGCCTCATCAAAGCCATCTATCTAGCACTTATGGTTCATCCATTTCACTAGTTAAGTATATCTCTATGTTTATTAATCCCTTTAAATAGTCATTTTAGAATTACTTTATGTTATACTTTTTATCATTTTAAAAACGTCTCAACTCTCCCTCTGAATGAGTTGTAAAACTCCTTTGCCTATTTACATATAATTCAAACATAGCAACCCTTTGTCTAGACCCACGTGAGACTCACCCACTCCCATATGACTCTTCCCAACCTCACAAACCTAGCCAATATCTACCTCCCAGCTCATAAGATTATCTTGTAACCTTTTTAGAACCTACTACCCCTACCAACATCGGTCATATCTAATTAACAACATCGGTAGGCTTAACCAATGTTGATGACTATGTATTTTCACCAAATTCTTTAAGCCTACTTAAACAACCTCCAAAAACACAAATAACTCACTTTACATGTACTGTGTCACTCTCTACTACACTTAGATTACAAGAATAGTATGAATATCTCTCTCTTACTCTCTCTTTAATTTTGTTATTCATTACCATTTTGTTTCAAAAAGTGGAATGTCATCCCTAAAGAAGTTGGACACTTCCAGGAACAAGTGCGTACATTAGCAGCCCACTCATATATCTACTAACAAATATTTTTGGTGGTAGTGCTTTCTTATTCGTAAGTAGTCCTCCCTAGCAAAAGAGGAGTGTGAAACATCATCTAGATATGGTGCACAACCAATCTAGGTTTTCTCTAATCTCTAATCCCTACCCTTCATTTATATTTCTCCTTAAACATCAAATTGATTCAAAATTTAGTGAAACACATGCGATTAACTCCACACTTACATTCCTTTCAAATGTGGTAGTAAAAAAACTTGATCACAAATTAATTTTACCATGAAGTTTATAATTTATTAATATTTAAATATTTATTTGATATTTTTTTAAACTATGTTTCTCCTAAGATTTATGACTTCAAATTTAATTATAAAATAATAACTTATCCTTTAAATGTGAGATTTTCTTTTGTAGCTATTTAAAAAAATTATGAGACCCAAAGGTGGTGACCCAAAATGGATCCCACTTAAAATATTCACCCTCTTCCACATGGAATAAATATTTTGGGATAAGTATACATTTTTTTCAAGATATGACTCTATTGTCTTAGAGATGTTTTTTTTGACAATTTTGACATTTCCTTTGTCCTATATTTCCAATGGTCAATATTGAAAGAATCCAATGACTAAGATGGAGTGATACATCCTTGTTGAGATTATCAGTAACACTTTAGACTATTTTGATGTCATATTAAGAGTATGTATCTTAATTACTATGTAAATTTATAATAAGGTAAGTTATCTTGAAAATATATTCAAGTTATGCCTTTAGATGCAAAATAATTCCTATGATTAGACGGAATTGATCAAGAACGACCTTCAACCTCATTGATATTTTGGATGAATAATTTATACCTAAGGTTTCAAAAATATCTCAGTTTAGTTGATTGTCCATTTTATACCTTGGGGCTATGGGAATATTTAGGTTCACTTAGATATTTTAAGGATTATTTAAGAGCCTCCAGGCTTATTAGAGCAAGTGAGGATGAAATGGTTACATAATAACCATGTGGCAATTTTTGCATTTCCATCCATATCATTTAAGCATGTTTGTTTGTTTTAACACATTGTGTGTCTAATTAAATTTATGTATTTATCTAGTGGGAAATTTAGTTGTCTAAAATGTACATTTTACATTTAAAAAAATTGGCCTACTTTTATGTTGTTTCAGTCATGTAACATTTTTAACATGACATTCTAGTATCAGATACTAGTTTAAAAATTGAAAGATTTAGGGATTGTAATTTTTTAATAATTATTCCACAATGAATTAATGAACATAATTTTTTTTTAATGTGTCTCACTTATGATCTAGGTACAATGCACAAAACTATTTCCTAAGACCATGAAATTTTTGGGCCAAGTATCAAACACTTTGCTTCTTGAATTGGTATTCATGCATGAGATACCCATGCAAAGAATTGTTGTAAATTCACACATATAGTAGATAATATAAGTTTTTATAAATTATAGGAATAAAATCTCCAACTAGGTGTTATGAAGTTAGGTGGATATGAGGGTCAAGTCACCATTAGCTCACAAGTGAGTTGTATTGTATTCTAGGTTGATGAGACTTTACCATCACCTTATACATACACATATTATCTAGGATTAATCCATAGATAAGTTATTTATATAGATATATATTGGTCCTTAATACCATGAGGATTGAGCATAGTTATACCTTAGAGTATCATGTTACCCCAGGGTCAATATGGGCTTTTCTATGTTCAGTGATCACCCCTTTGAAGAAAATATTGCTTAGCCACTCAAGTGAAATTTTTTATATAGTTTATTAATGTTTTTATAACATTAAGGGATATATTTGGGAATTAATAAATATTTTTTGAGTGAGACCATCTCATTTTTTAGTTTCAAACTCTTTCCTTGCGAGAAGTTCCAGGAAGAGTTATGCATAGTCCATCCTTCTATTGAAAGTCTTGTCTTAATAAACCAAAAATGGTTAAAAATACCTTAGGTACATGATTTATCCATACAAGGGACCAATATCATATGTTTTTTATGTGTTGGTTTCTACTTGAAACCTATATTCACACATAAAAGTGTTGTTATATGTTATTTTTTCCTTGTGTTATCGACTAGTGTTACCACACAGATTGCCTTATTATGGAGCCTCATGTGGATCACTTTGTTTTCACATATCCTTGGGGTGAATTAATATTGTATCATTTTCATAGTGAGATATTCTTTGGTTTTATCCACATGATGGACTAAATTTCAATTAAATTTTCGCATCGGTGATAGTTGGATAGAAACATGCAGGTCTATGTGGCATATTGGAAAAAAGTTGGTGTAATCATTTACTTAATCAAGTGATGACCATGTTAGAGTTGTATTACTTCCTCTTTTTAATTTTTTATTGATACTCAAGGCATAAAATTTTATTTTGTATGTTGATATATGAATATTTTTTTAAATATCCACTCTGAGGTTATGAGCCCCATTTTTTGAAGATTTTGTGTAGAGAACACCATTATTTTGAACCAATGGTGGTTCAAATATGACTTTGTTGATAGTGATCCTCAATAGGAAAATGTTTTTTTTTACTCATTAATAATAAGTATAGAGTGTAATATCCTATTTTTGAAGCTTCTTGAATTTATTTATGTATCCATGATAGTTTGAGTTCCTTGATAATAAAGAGATAATTTTTTCATAAAGAAGTTATGTTTCCCATGGTGGTGGTACCTAGCTAAGTGGGTTTCCTATGAGTGTTAATAGAATTAATGAAATATAAGTTTATTTCATATACATATGTATTATTAACCTTGAGTGGTTTTAACTCCTTATATGTTAAACATGATCATGATAAGATTTTTATTTTAATTTTATAGATTATATGCTAGTTGCCTAGATCATACAATTTAGAATGGATTGTGACATTTGATATTTTGTGCTTGTTGAAATTTCTAAGGTGACCCTTCTTTATTTATGTTTAGCATTCCATCTTTTTTATAATGTGTGTTGTACAAATGTATGTAGAATATAAAAAAATACAAAATTATACTAGATGCTTGTGTTGGTTCTTAGGGCTTGTATTTCCTCATCTTTGAAACCATGCCACACACTTGTATGAATTATTATGTTGTGTTCACCCTTTTGTATGTATTTATGAGGAGGTTATGTGTTACAAGTCCATTATTATAGGGAATTGGTTTATGTAAGAGGATGCATTATATAGTGGTGTCATTTTCATAATCATATAGGAGTGTCACTTGTACCTTGACTCCTTATATTATGTCTTTTTACCCTTTTTTAAAAAAAATCATCAATTTTTGTATGAGTTTCATGAAATTCCAATGAGAGTGTGATTTTAGATTGGATATAAAGTGGCCAGGTTTTAGGGCACCATATGATATATGACATATGAGACTTGGAATTTGTGAGGCCTATGCAGGGCCTTTTTCATAATGGGATTATTAAACAAGTGTGTTCCCATAGAGAGAACATGTACCTTTATAGAGACAATAAACAATTATTTGAAACAAGATTTGTGAGTACCTATTGTGTACCATGTTGGGTAGGTGCATAACAAGTATAGATCATGATTTTCATGACAAATAGGTCATAGTACCTTATTGATCACTATAAATCAAGTATCCTTGGTGATGATTATACATTTTTCTTTATATCTAAATTCATTAGGGGCCACTTGCATTAATTATAGTGGGTGTTGTATAAGTAAGAGATTCTACTACTCACCTAAGCAAGTGTTTTGTTGTTTGATGCATTTTTATGCCTTGATAATGTAAATTATAGAGGAGAGGATATAAAAATACCCATCAAGAATAAATACCACCATTGATTGGTGGGCATCTTCCTCATAGTAGATGAGTGTAGTATGTTATGTTAATATATTTATGTGTCAAATTGTTTTTTACAAATTGTTTTTCTATATGTTCCCATAAATTTTAGGAAGAGGTTTATCTATAGTTGAAACATGACATGCATTAAGACAAGTTGATTCTTTCTCACCATCAAGTGAAATCATCATAATTTTGCTGAATGTATCTATAAATTGTGTGATTTTAACTAGATATTCCTACCAATTAGAGTAATGTATCATTATTTGACTCACCTACATTAATCAACCTTTGTAAGATGTTGTATTTTAATTCCTATTGGATAGATAAGTTATATAGATGGAACATCTTGACACCTCCATGTCATTGAACCTTTTATATGGTTTGGGGAGAAGTGTTGTGATATTTTCATTTTACATGTTGGTAAGTGTTTGGAAGTATTTGAAACTAGGACTTTTTATGCATACATCATAACATGTGAGGGTATTGAAGAGTTATGTTTTTATTTAGATGATAAGTTACCTCCATAATACCCACTAATGTACCTATATAGACACACTATTATATATTATTTTTAACAAAATTATGATCTTTTACCACTTGATGTGGTGTACCTAGAAATTATTTAATTCATTTATTGGGATTATTTTTAAGTTGATTGAAATCATCCTTTTATGGTTTTTCCTTAATATTTATTCCAAGGCTATTCAAAAAAAAATTATTTCAAATATCTAGTAAATGTTAGAGCTCTTAATTTTATTTCTTATCTTTAGTTTTATATTTAACTAGGTTCTCTATCCATTTTGATCTTAATTATTATTTACATTATATTAGGTTGTTTACCCTTTTCATTATTCTCCTCTGTGAATTAA